>OMNN01056897.1:0-11472 GCA_900302755.1 Chromis chromis
CAAATGTAGAAATTAAGAGAAGTTTTGTTAACCCTTTAAGACCTTCTTATTTTGATTACAAAAAGGTAAGAAAATGTCCTGTGGGGGCACGAATGAAATTACGTTGTTGCGCTTTACAGCCAATATAGTGTCATTACGGTAATTTTACGGTAATTTCATCCAGCGGATTCCTGGGGGGGCACGAATGAAATTACCGTAATGACACTATATTGGCTGTAAAGCGCAACGCCTCAGCTTTCAAAAACCGTTTGATTTTTTTCCGATAGCACAAACGGTGACATTTACGGTATTCGAAAATGTGCTTGCCCACTAGCCCACTTGCGCACTAGGACCTAAAGGGTTAAAGAATACCAAAATATTCTTGCATGAGGCTGGAAAACTGGCCCTGAGACAACATTACTTTTTATTTTGCATGTTGCATGAAAAGGGGGCTTTAAATATGACAGAAGGTCCTCAGATTTCTTACTGACACTCCTGCTAACTTGGCTTTCTAGACATTTGGATTCAAACTGGGCTGTTGTCACTGTGCTGCAATAAAAAAAAATTGGATGTTTTCGATGCTGAAACTTTAATCATATGGCACGAACCTGATCGCACTGATTGAATTGTGCATTACAGTCACTGTCTGAACAAGAAAACTGTGATTAATTGTCAAAATATCATGAAAATGCTGTCAAAAAAAGTCCTCATACCTGATCTACAGCTATGGACAGATTTAAAAGACATATTAGGAGAGTTTTAAGAGACTTTTTGCAAATGATCTGACAAATGTGAGATTAATTTGAGCTTTCGCAAACTTCTTCGAGGTGGAAACAAGCGATTTGTGTCAACTTTGGAAAGTTTTGTGAATCCAATTTGGACCATTTGTACAAATTAAAAGACGTTTAGAAAAATAATACGGAAATATTCTTGTACGAGACAACATTTCTTTCTTTCTTGCATGTTTTGCAGGATTGCTGGTGGTGGATTTCAGGGGCCCACAGCTGGAAGGGGGTCCTGTGTCAACTTTGGAGAGAGTTTTGTGAATCCATCTTTGACCAAATGTAGAAATTAAGAGAAATTTTGTTCAAGAAAACCAAAATATTCTTGCGTGAGGCTCATTGTGCTGGAAAAACTGCCCCCGAGACAACATTACTTTTTATTTTGCATGAAAAGGGGGCTTTAAATATGGCAGAAGGTCCTCAGAATTCTTAGATACACTCCTGCTATCAGGCAATTTGGATTTCTAGACGTGGATTCAAGCTGTTCTGTTGGCCAGTCACTGTCTGAATAGGAAAACTGTGATTATTGCTCCTGATCTACAGCTATGACAGATTTAAGAGACATATTGGGAGAGTTTTACGAGACTAATTGCAAATGATCTGACAAATGCGAGATTAATTTGAGCTTTTGCAAATTTTCTCAAGCTTGAAACAAGAGATTTGTGTCAACTTTGGAGAGTTTTGAGAATTTTACTTGGACCATTTGTACAAATTATAAGATGTTTAGCAAAAGAATATGGAAATCTTGTTGTAGGTGGCCCCGAGACAACATTTCTTTATTTTTGTAGGATTGCTGGTGGTGGATTCCAGGGGCCCACACCTAGAAGGGGGTCCTGTGTTAACTTTGGAGAGAGTTTTGTGAATCCAACTTTGACCAAATCTAGAAATTAAGAGAAATTTTGTTCAAGAAAACCAAAATATTCTTGCGTGAGGCTCATTGTGCTGGAAAAACTGCCAACATTAGACAACATTACTTTTTATTTTGCATGAAAGGGGGGCTTTAAATATGGCAGAAGGTCCTCAGAATTCTTAGAGACACACCTGCTAACAGGCAACTTGGATTTCTAGACATGTGGATAATTTGTTTCGGGCTTCAGATCTTCACGTCTGAAATTAAAGCCATGAAAACACAAACGTGTCTGGCTTGATCTTTCTTCTTCTTCTTCTTCTCTCCCAGCAGTGAGTGTTTTAGAGAGCAATGCTGCCGGGGGGTCCTCAGCGCAGAGCAGGCGCGGTGAACGAGCAGGCGAGCGGGAGCGCGCGTATAGGAAGGACGAGGTGGAAGGAAGCAGCGGAGGCAGATCAGTCGCCAGCGGAGCCGAAGACGGCGGATGAACGGAGCAGAGTGCGCGTCGCCCTGGTCGTGTGCGGTTTTTTTGCCCCCCTCTCCTGTCATCACACTGCAACTGAAAAAACAACGCGAGGTAGAAGCTGAGAAAGCAGCCAGAGAATGATGCTCCAACTCGTCCACCTCCTCGGGGTGCTCGTCTGCGGCAGCCAAGGTAAGGAGACGCGCTGCGGGGGAAGTGCGCGGAAACCCCCCCCCCTTGGGCTTGGTGACTTTTGTGGACAAGTTGAGCGTATTTGCCATGTTGATCTGCGGCAGGCAGAGAGAGAGAGAGAGGGAGAGAGGGGCTGCTGGGGGGGAGAGAGAGGGAGGCAGAGAAAAGGGGGAGAGAGAGAGGGAGAGAGGGCTGGATTGTTTAACTGGACGTTGTTTTGTAGTTGGAGCACGTCTTGCAGGGGCCAGAATGCTTTCTTACTGAAAAGAGGGATTATGATGGGGTCCTTTTCTGCTGTTTTTTTTTTTTAAGGGTGGGGAAGCTGTTCAGATGCACTCCCCGGACTGAAACTGTTCTCTGAATCATGTCACAGTTTGTTCAGGAGCAGCTTATATGGTGCTGATGTTCTAATCTTAAAAAAAAAACTTAAAGTGGCATTACGCACGGAGGCGGTATTTCCAAGCCTATATTCTGAGTTTCCACCCTTTTCCAGTTCACTCTGTGTTGCAGTCTGGAGAGATTAAACATCCAGTAAATTGAAGGGGCTTGCCTGTGCGTGATAATGTAAGATTCATGATCCACAAAGTTTGGGGTGTGGGGGGGGAAACCAGACGCTGGGTTTTGCGCGTTAATTGGCTGCGTGGCGCACCTGGTGTGGAGGTGGCGGTGATTGTGTCTGTGCGCGCAGCTGTGTGTGTGTGTGTGTGTGATTTTCCACGGGCATTAAAAAAAAAAGAGGGGGAGAGAAGCGTCCACGCTGTTGGATTTTTATTCCCTCTTTGTGTGTGTTTCTTGCCTGATCAGTGACGCGCGTCGCCGTGCCACCGCAGACTGCGTAAAAACACCCAACTCCTCCATCTCCATCTCCTCCTGTAAACACATTTCTTCCAAGTGCAGAAGCAGTTTTCGGTCACAGTGCATGCGTTTAAACAAGACAGGACGCGCTCCAGAGCATCCAGGATGAAGGCTTAGTTTATCATCTGCTTGGATTTTCCACGAAAAAGGTGTCAAAACTAAACCGCAAATAGGAAAAAAGGGAGTTTTTTTTTTTTTTTTTCGTGTGTGTGTGTGGCTTCCTGGCGCACAACGGCAGGTGGGGGTAGAGCGCTGCAGAGTGGTGCCAAGAGTGAAGCCACTGGTCGTTGTTGCATTTGCTGAGGTCCTTCAGGGTCTTGGAGAGAGCTTTCAAAAGTTTTACAGTCCTTCTTGGTGCTGCACATAAACCCAGCTTTTAGAGGGGTGAAGATGAACTTTAACAGCAAACCCCCTCTGATGGTGTAGTTTTAGCACATGCAGTAAACTATACGGCAGAGGATGAGCTCATTTTGTGTCCCATCTGTGGCATGAAAACATCAGCAGACCGTCGATATCCACATTATTTTCTTTCGCATGCTTGAGGAAGACACGGAGTTGATTATCCCCAGCATTTCCAAAAGGGCGCTCGTCTATCGGCAGCTCATATTTCTACCAGTTTTAATCAATAGGCCGGTTGTTGTGATAGAGAAGAAGATGAAGAGGCTGCGTTCGGAGCGTGAACTTTCATTTGTTATTGCGTTTTAATCCGACAAAGAGACGCAGGCTACCGGTGGTGAGCCTTAGCTGGAATATTCATTGCTTTTGTTGCTCTTTCCCCCCTCTTTTGTTGCAGTCGCGTTACATCACCCCCACCAAGCAATTTCCATTCTTATCATGCTTATTGTTTGAGCAAAGTCCACACAGATTGACCTATTAGACAATGAGGGAGGATCTTCTATGTGGAATGCAGTTGGATGCTCGGTTCTCTGTGTGTTTTGCCTCAGACCAGGCACTGATCCATCACTGAAAGGACTAGAACCAGCACTTGCTTTTGCCGATTCATGACGACAGCTCTAGTTTGTGACAGGAGTCGGCCCCGGTGCCCCTACTCTAGCTACACTAACTCGGCACACATCCTCTGTTCTAGCCCCTCTGGCTCCTGAAGGAAAACATTTGCTTTTGAAGTCCCCAGCTCACCGTCTACGGCTGCATCCTTGAAGGTTTATGTATTTGGCTTTTACAGATGCTCAGCACAATGAATTATATGCTTGCTCGGGCTCACCCGGGACTCGCCAATGTGATGTTAAGTGGCGTAATTAAGATATTTCGCTGTATCTCGGGGGGGGGTGGGGGAGAAATGTCAGTGGCTCAGGGTTTGAAAGATTTATGCCCCTGTGCTTAAGTGTCTCTCATTGCACCCTGAGCCTGGGCTCAAGCATGTTCTAGGTTTGCTTACATCCTGTTCTGGTTCATGTACATGCCAGGATAAATGCACTTGCAGGAGATTCAACACTTGAACACCAGTCACCAATTCCTATTCAAGACATGCAAAGCTGTTCAAAAAAGAAATGGCCTGTGTCTTTTTTTTTTTTTTTTCTCTCTCGCTGTAAGGTGAAATTGATTGCATTATTTGATTAATAGACTGGGAAGGGGAGCACACATATATAGAGAGCCAGTGTATATATGAAAATGGAATCGCCCCCTCGAGGCAGCTGCGTATGAGAAATCAATTTAAGGAACGACTAGAGTCAGCAGGGCTCTGAATTGTACAAAGGGCAATCTCGGTGTTATGGATATGCTATTTATTTGCCTGCAAGCTTTTGATTTCTCATGTGTGCCCTTTAGCACTCGATCTGCCCGGTTCAGGTCTCGGCATCGGATTTGTACGTCGCGTATAAGACAGGAGGCGAAGGTTGTATTCTAAACACCACGAAGCATCTGTGCTCGTTGTCAGCCGGCTGGAAAGGTGATGGTTAGAAATTAGGCCGAAAGGAAATGAGCGCCGCCATCTTTTCTCTACCTGGTTATGTTCCAGTCAGTTTCCAAAGCCTAAAGAACCTATAAATTATTAAAGAGGTAGGCCGTGGGACTTTGCCCAAATGCCTGGTTTCAGCAGTTCTAAGAAACTCTTAAATAACCTCCTCATCTGTACAAACAGATGAGGAGGCCTGAGCAAGTCAATCAAATAACCCACAAGGAGATTCAAAATGACGGCACATGATGACTGAAATGTAGAATCACCATAAGCAGACGGTAAACATTTCCAAAAATGGCCACAAAGAGTCTTAAAAACAACCAAAAGTACCAAAACCGTGACTTGAAAGAGACTGAAAATGGCTGAAATGAGGCTTATTTCGACCGCAGATCAAAATGACGAGCAAATACAGACGAAAACATCCTTAAAGAGCCTTAAATCAGCCGCCAAGATACATGAAAGAGCTACATACACTTTTGCTTTAACACTAAAACCCTCAGCTCTACAAGGGGCCTTGAACTGCTCGTCTGATATGCTGTTTCATTGGAAAACCAAAGTGAAGATATTTCAAAAATCACTATCTTGTAGGCGTCTCATTTACAAATTCGCCAAAAATAAAGCATCTACGCTCACTGGATTCCGCGAAAAAACAAAAATGTTGCGCTCTTTAGCAACATTTAAAGCAATTAGTGGCTCAGCTGTGATCAACAGTCATATGACCAACATTCAGGAACTTTTCTGCTGAACTGGGTTGAACTGCAGGCAGTGTTTACACAAATACTCGTACTGCACGACATTTTTTTTTGTTTTCTCTACTTCCAGTCATGGTTGCATTGTTTCCATAGAGGTGCAGGGCTTTATATTGCAGAGAAAAATTAACCCATAGTGACGGCAGCAAGAAACGCCCAAGTGTTTGCGGTTAACAAGCCTTTTGTCTCTTAATCCTTCATCGGGAAGTTTAGAGATCAACCGTTCTGCAGTTTCTTGAAAGAAATAAGCTGCCTTGCTCATGGGTGGTTTTTAGAATTCACATCCTGTTCTGAGCCGACAGTTAACACGATTAGTATCAGGGATTAAGACACCTGTACGGCGGATATATTCACGCTTACACGACGACTGATTGTCTTCTAATGACGCATTTTTGGGCTTTTGAGTAACAGCGAGAGGAAGCGCCCCAACTACAGGCTCCAGCAGGTGAACATTTGGCATATTTCGCAGCACCCTGAGCTATTTGCGACGCACGGAGCAAAAACAGCAGCATGTTCAATAACACCCTCTGCCAACCTCAGTCTGTTTTCACTCAAATTACCCATTATTATCATGGAAGTGACTAATGTTCTCCTCGGGGAGTCTTTCCCAACCACAAGTCAAGAAAACGCAGTCGGGGTCCTGGTGCAGGAGGAGTTTGGCATTGCTCATTAAATTCTATATTCTGAATCCCTGAAAGGGAAAATTGGGCAGGATGGAGTGAGCAACGGGACGATTTATATAGCGGGAGGAAGAGATTATGTTTAAAAATTCATTCAATTCAAGGGAATCTGATTGCATCTAGTTAAATTGCATTGCCAGAGATTAAATCAAACTCTATGGAGTCGCACTGTGCCAAAATTAATAAAATGTAATTGAATCCTGTCGAGATGGAATCAAATTAGGCTAGACTGATGTGATTGGAGGAGGCAGCTGCTGCATGTTGCCGGTGCTCCTGCCGGTTTGTCTACTGTTTTACATCAGTTTGCTGCTAGCCAAGCAGGGGAACCTTTGGCTCCCTGTTATGTGTGTCCCGCCAGTCTAAATGCCAGTCTAACTAGCAGGCTAATAGGCAGCGCCAGGATGCCAGGGTGACAACAGCATCAGTGGGCTCGCTGGCTGACTGACAGATGGATGGAGGAGAGCGGCTGCATGCTCTTCCCTCCCTGCCTCTCCTGTTGCTGCTTTATTTCTGCAGCTCGGGCGTTCGCCAGCGCACACATACTTCACAGGCCGCTACTCCAAAGCACATCCTCTCGCGGGACGCAGCGCTGTCGGTCGGAGGCTAACTTTTGGGTTTGGGCACCGGCAGGCATGATTAAATGAAGAACAGAGGGATCAGACAAATGGCGGCAGAGCTTCAGAACCACTTCGGTTTGTGCTGTGCATTTTGAGTGACCCACTTAGGCCGTATTAATAACCGCGCAGAGGCCTTGGGGTTTGTTTCAAAGGAGGCTGACGCAAATCATATGTGAACTATAAATTTCAGAGGAAGTTTTTCATGACATAATGTGTGCATAAACGCAACTAAATGGTAGCAGACTCTCTATTGGTCTGGTTGGCTGGATAGACTTGGAGTCATAGTGATGGGATTGGGATGTTTTCAGGTGATATCATTTTCTGCTAGTTGTTATGAGCCACATGATCCATAATTCAAAGTTTTAAGGGCTGATATAATCTTTAAGAGTTGATATACTGTCATGAACAACCTTTTACATGCACTAGAAAATACCATGTATATCATGGCAGTCTTGAATTTCCAATGAAGTCCTATAATTGAAATGTATTAATGTTTGTCACAAAAAAACAATCATGCATTTTGGTTATTTCATCATAAATCCTCTAGGAATATGATCAACCTCCTGGCTGATGATTTTAGGTTTTTCTGAAGAATGTTAAAGTAATCCTCTTTCTTCATTATTCCATTTACTTTGTGCCCCAGAGCATGATACTGCCACCTCCATGCTTGATGGTAGGTGTGATGTTCTTGGGGTTTAAGGCCTCATCTTCTCTCCTCCAAGCATATTTCTTATCCGTTTTTGTTCCATCTGACCACAGAACTTTCCTCCAGAAGGCCTTTTCTTTGTCCATGTGATCAGCAGCAAACTTCAGTGGAGCTTTAAGGTTCTGCTTCTAGAGGAAGAACTTCCTTCTTCATGGAGCCTCTCAGCTCATGTTGATGTAAAACACCGTGGACACTGACAGCAGCTTCAAATTCATTCAGATCTGCTTTTTGCTGATTCTTAGTTAACTCTTGACCATCCTGACCAACTGTCTCTCAGCAGCAGGTGATAGTTTGTGTTTTCTTCCTGAGTGTGGCAACTTACAATAGTTCGTACAGATGATTTTAGGATCTGTAGCTGCTTTGAAATGGCTCCAAGTGATTTTCTTGACTTGTTCGAGTCAGTGATTTGCTTTTTCAGATCTTTGCTGAGCTCCGCAGACTTTCCCACTGTAGCATTTGTGGCTGAGTCTGATAAATGTATTAAATGGTTCCCATTTAAATGGTCTCAGAGGAGTCACCAGCTGTAGTCAATTGTAATCACTCACGAGAAGTTAAGAAGCCACGAAGAAAATTTGATTAACACAGCTTTCTACATCACCAAAACTAATAATTCAAGTTGCTGTATGTATTTTTGACCCAGCACATTTTGTCCTATTTCCAGAAGACTTTTAATAAATCTATAAAGGAACCATGACAACGTTTCGTGTTTTTCAGTGATTCCATCTTAGAAAAACGAGAGTTTTAGAAGTCATGTGAAACTCAAGACCGTGATATACTGTACATAGTCTTTACAAGTGTATGGAAACTTCTGTCACACAACTATTTATATATGCGTGTGTTACTTGGAGCAGGGTGAAGGGGTGCTAAGGTGTTACCAGATGTGTTAAACTACCTTTGTTTTTTTGTGTGTGTGAACTGTAAATTTGCATATACTCGGGTAAAGTATTGATATTTCAGCTCAGATTTTGATTAACACCAACGACGTGAATCTGCTAAAAAAAAAGAAAACGCCCCAGAAGATGAGCTGCACGACAACAGGAGCTGTTTAATACAGTATTCTGTTCTGCTCTGAAATGAAAAACGAGTTAATTGGGTGGTTTTAGGGGTGGCGAGAGCTCTGGTAAATTACTGTTTGCTTGCTTTATCATCTTGACATAATTTCCCGATTTGCTCACTTATTTAAATGTATTCATTCTCAGGTGAAAGCAGCAGATATTGCTCAGCTGGTCTTTTCTTTATTTACGATCCCATTCAGTTCTTAACTAAGTTTAAATTGCCAGCAGGATGCATTCTAAGTGTGCATTAGATTCCCTGTTGCACAGACACAGTGGAATATATGAGATGCATTTTTTGACATACTTTAGAACATATTTATGTGAGCTTCTTCGAAAGAGTGGGAGGTATTGTGTATATACTACTAATAGGGC
This sequence comes from Chromis chromis, assembly GCA_900302755.1. NCBI lineage: Eukaryota > Metazoa > Chordata > Actinopteri > Pomacentridae > Chromis > Chromis chromis. The sequence goes on from OMNN01056897.1 coordinate 9,213, forward strand.
ATCAAGGTCTTCTTTTCTCTCTTCTTATTTGGTTTTAATGTATTTAGAGGCGCAGTAATGTTGTTTTTCTAATACTGTCTCAAGTGTAAGTGCAGACATTATTTACACTCCACTACACAGCATAAACCTACCAGATGAAACAAAACATCCCTCCGTATAACATTTGAATTGTTGATTAATCTGTAACTTACTTTCCCGATTAGTTATTGGGTCGATAAAATGTCAGAAAATAGAGAAAAATGTCGATCAGCGTCTCCCAAAAGCCCAAGACCACAAATGTCTCGTTTCGTCTTTGCGACTTTTGGATCCTGTTTAATATACAGACAAATTAAAGGTGAAACTTGAGCCTTTGACCTCTACAATGAGGGGATCTGGTGACTCTGTTAGGACATTTTGCATGTCATCCACTTGTCTCTTAGAGGGAAGAGTCATAGTTCTTCTGAGTGATCACATTTACCCTATAATAAAACTGAAATCGTCTTTTCCTGGATGACATTGCATCTCTCCATAAGGCCTGAGGGGTCACTGAATGGTATGAAAATGATGTGGATCACATGCTAAGGCCTTCACAGTCAGCCTCTATAGAGAGTTGTTAACCCTAACTCTCCACCAGCATCATCAAAACACCAAATGAAGGAATATGTTTTGGCAGAACGGTGTTTGATCTCTCCAGTCGAGTTCCAGAAACTTGGAGCATCAAAGCAAATGTGCACTGAAACTGTTACGTGGTGGCACAACGGCTTACCCAGACACTTAATGCTGTTTTTTTCCCATTATCTAGATGTTTGGTGTCATTTCTAGGAGCTAAACTTTGCAAAAAACTTGCAATGAAGTTGTCTGAGAGTGAAGGAGAGATGGAAACTTTCCAGAAATTGGGACAGATAAATTGGGATGGATGGGGAGTTTGTGCAGATGCACACAAAGAAATAATAAAACTTCATCATGAGTCATCATTAAAAGGAGTTTTTCAAGTCGCAGGTGATGTGGTGAAGCAGTTCCAACACAATGACAGATGAAATTTGTACTCAGGAAGATGGACTGAGACGGATGACGGGAAGGCCGGTTGGTTGACGGATTAACAGACAGCTGAAGGTGCTAATGTTGAGTCTCCGATAGAACCGTAATGAAGAGGAGCCATCTATCGACAGCCAGGGAACAATATTCTTCAACTGCTTCCTGCTGGATGCAGGTCGATTGAGCATTAGTTAGTGTTCGCCTGCAGAGGCTGCTGGATGTATATATGGTCCATCACTGTGATTGAGAAAGGGACTAATGCTAGGTGTAGCTGTGCTGGCTATAGCAGACACTAATGAGAGAGTGGTGCAGGGTTTGGACACACCGATCAGTGTGATGAGACGAGTCCAGCAGGGGCTTATATTACTGCTCTTAGATATGTGTGTGTGCTTGTTTGAAGGCTGGAAAGGCAACTGAGTGTGTTGGGGGAAACTCTGCAGTGTGGGGTCACGCAAAGGTTTTGAGGGCCTTGAGCGTCTTTAATGAAATAAATGAAGAAGAGTTTTGTGAGAACACATGTTTATATTTCTGAGTAATGCCTTGGAGATTGGATTGTTTTGGATGCGGCATCTCAAACTCAGCAGATGGAGGTTTGGCCATGGTGTTCGCCTGGAAGTTTGCATTGGAAGTTCATTGTTCACCCTTGAAACCACAACAAGCTGGATTTATTTTTAGATTCAAGGTGCATTCCAATAAACTATACTGTCATGCTATATAATACTCCAGATAAAGATTTAGAATGTCTCAGTACAAATGCAGTATCGGGTCATTCCTTCTCAAATCATTAAAATTTAACAACAATTTCTGCTCGACCATCTCAGATTTGCCTAAAGGTTTTATAGCATAAAATATAGATATTTAGAAACAAATTCAGCTTGATATATAAAATGCTTTCTGAGATTGTATTATTATTATTTTTCATTTGCCTGCCTACTTTCAACACATTTTTTCACATGTTGAAATTTAAGGCTGTTTGAACAACAATATCTTAGGAACTGTAAAAAATAAAAGCCTTCAAAAAAATTTAAAAATATTACCATATTTTTAAAAAATATATATGAGAATGCTTGCCTTTTTTAAATATATATGTCACAGTAGAAATCGTGATCCAGGATAATCACGGTTTGTAATAGTACAGACTCCGATCGCAATCTATCCTAGGACTAACGGTGATTCTACCAGGGCAATAATAAAAACAATACAATACAATATAAATCTTAAAGACAGAAGTCTTTTAATTATGGTT
>OMNN01056900.1:0-12375 GCA_900302755.1 Chromis chromis
AAGTGGGTGGGGGCCGTTGCCTTCCTGCCTGCCGTTAATCCCTGAGTGACTTTCACTGCGTACAGTAAGCAGCGCAGTGCAGCCCAGTGCCCCCGCAAATTAATCTAGCAAAGAGCCTGGGATGTGGCCGCGCTGAACCCCCCGCTTTACAACGCTCCCCCCCCCCTTTGCTAAAAGACTTGGGAAAGAGAGAGAGGGAGAGAGAGAGGGAGAGAGAGAGAAATAGGGGGGAGAAAGAGGGAGATAAGCTGCTGCTGTATTGTCCAATGAGTGGAGAAAATGTGGCGGACGGAAGGCAAAGGGGACAAATGAGTGGAGGAGGGAATGACAGGAGGTGGTGAGTAAGGGAAGGAGGTGGAGGGGAAGAGGAAGGGGGGGAGAAGAGATAAGAAAGACAGAGGACTATTTAAAGCACAGCAAAGGATGACCGTGTGCCCTCGCTCCAGTGACATCACTCAGGGACACGGTGATGTCACTGACTGTGGGGTGCTTTTCTGCCACTCCATCATGATGTCATTCTCCTCCAGCTTTCGGCCTCACATCATCACAAACAGATGTGGACGTTTTCATCCTAAAGGTCCTGCTTGTGATTCACTTTTTTTCCACGGATTTGCTTCGTGATGTTTATCACACAGTTCACGCCATGCTTCTCAAAGGAGGAGTTTAAATAAACTGAAGTGGATGATTTGCTGAGTCATGTTTTATCACTGGAAGAAGGAGAGGATGGCGGAGCTCTATCCAAAGTGAAAGTCAGGCCTTCTTACAACTGTGAAGAGGCAAAAACTGATTCAGAATCAGCCCAAAAGTCAGGTGACAAAGAAACATGTGCATTAAATACTCTGAGGGGCAGAAAAACTTGTTGGATATAACAGAATTTTACATAATCTAACATTCAAAGTACAACATTGACACCTACTAAATAACTGACATCCTTTAACTAACAACTGTATTCATTTATTGATTTATTATGCTACTTCATTAATTATTCTTAATTGTTATGCTTAATTTGACTACTTTGTACATTCGCATCAAAATACACTATCAAGTATTTATGCTCTGTATAGCTCCATTTTGTTCTCCACCAACTAGTGGAAATGATAGGGGAGCTCTTAAGTTAGCAACTACTTGCTAACAGTGTCTGTGTGCTAGTTGGTACTGGACGGTTGGTGTCCATGGGGCTTATTAGACTTGTTTGTCTAAAAAATGGCTGCTAAATAAAGTTGATGAGATTGGTAAATGCATATTGGAATGGTAAAGATGCAGGCCATAAAACCAAAACAATGAGCTGAAAGACGCTAGGAAGACGCTAACTACTGTTGTGCTTGGATAATATTCTCTGTGGTGTTGTCGCTACAAATGGCAATATCATATCAAAGAGCAAGTTTAACACAAATTAATTCATAAATGAGCTATTATTGTATAAAATATCCATCTGCAGAACAGTTATAATCATTACATCAAAGGTTTTAATCGGTTATATAGGGAGCGGCCAGCCATGACCAGGTGTTGTGTGGAAATCTGAATGCTCATATAAAGAAGGGATAACTATTATATTATTTAGTGAAACGTGGTGCATTTTATCCATATCATGTAACCACAATGAGTCTAAGTCTGGTTTGTTACCTTCATTACATGTCTCACACATCATCTTTCCACTGTTTAACACAGCAGTCCACATGGAAAAATCCTTTAAAGGAGGTTTGTTTTGCAGTTATTCTGATGCTTTGATAGATCTTGAGTGTGACGGCTCACTGTGTTGGCACTGATGAAACGAAAAGCTTTGTACAGTGCAATGCAACAAGGTTGCATCATTTGAGGAAAGAGGCAAGTAGCTGCATCAGCTCACTACAGACAGGGTGGGCGGTGCTGTTAAAAAATGGAGTTCAGTTTAATCCTCATCCTCTCTTCTGCTGCCTCCAGGGTGTCCAGGCACACCATTTCTTTTCTCCTCACCATCACACTGTTTATACTATTTGCACCACCCGCTTTAGTGCTGCCCAACCATTAGAGCCACACTGTATGGAGATAAGTTCACAAACACCCATCGATCCTCTCATTTCGTCTCTTTGATCCTTATTCCCCTCTCCTGTCACAAATCCCGCTCACTTTCTGTGCCTTCCAATCTCTCCGATCAGCTCATATGTCTTTATCAATGGCAGCTGCTAGTGTTCTTTAGGGGAAGCGCAATAACCAAGCAACATATTGTTACGGCCAACCAAGGAACGATGATGAACGGTGATAATACTAAACAATCTCCCCAATATCCTCTTTCATTTAGTAAGCTGCCCCTGAGGCCAACAGGCTCTTATTGAGCTCCATACTACAGCGCTTAGCCCAGAGGCGCACAGCTCGCCTACACTAGGCTTGATTGACCTGATATCTCATGTGGGTGCCAGGCGGTTCTCTCATTTGCGACTGCTGCTCGTTTATGCCTGCGCTGATTGCCAGACCAAGCGCAGCGGGGCCAAGGGAGAGAGGGCAGTGTTTGTTTTATCCGACCGACGAGAGCGAATCTGGGAGCGCCATGAGCCGAAGCAAATCAGCTGAGAAAATCGCACGGGGAAATCTTAACTTCCAGCGCACACATGCACAGACACACACATGCTTGCCTGTAGGCTCATGTTATCAGGCATTAAAGTGTGCACATGTAAGAGATAGGCTTACCCAGAGGGAGGAGTGCAGTGACCGAAAGAGAACAGGCCCAGCATCGCCATCACACCCATGTCAAATTGTGTTTCCGCTCCTGATACCTTTTTGTTTTGCCTCCTTTATCCACACTTTTGTGTTCCAGTGCTCTTCTATTTTTTTAGTTACATTGTCATTGTGCGTTTTTACTCAAAATTGCCCGGTTAAATGCTTGCATGGTCGCTGCACAAATCCTACAGCTGCTTTGATAGCTGTGTTCATTTAAGGAATCTTCAAAAAGAGTAAATGTCACTTGAAAATGTCAAAATGTTTTTCAGCTGTCGAAAGAAGTCCAACATAGTGCAATTACCTTTAATCGCCTTGGTGAAAAATGTGCACAGAGTAGTGGTTTGTGCTCTGAAGATGCAAAGTGAAGTGAGAACAGAGTAAACTTCAACTTCTAATAAAGGTTAAAGAATCCGGTGAAATGGAAAAATATGCATTTAACTAAATAAGAATTCAATTTCTTACCCAGAGCTTTGGTCATCTTCACTCAGAATCCGTGCACCAGCCGTGACCTTTCGGTTTGTTTACGTGCTTCTTTATTGTTCACTGAGACGAGGAAGGGAAAAAAAAGGCTGTCACATTTCTCCAAGTTACATTTTGAATAGGTGCAATGCATGCACTCATTAAACAGACAAACAAAATAACCCCAAGGACAAAAGGGAGTTATTTACATATTGGCCTAAATGAATATGTAATTCTCTGTTTGTGTATTCTTTATCTGCAGGACTTGAGACAAAACAGGTCAAAAGAGAATAAGTTTGTAAGCTAAGTAGAGTTGTTGCTTTTTATTTGCCACACAAGATGAAGTACGTTTCAGTATCCGACAGCTGAGAATGTGATTTTTTTTTTACAGGCAAATGGAGTGTTTTGAAATCATTTCAGATCCTTCTGATTACACTGATGGCAACCACTGGGTGTCAACAGATTATAGGAAAAGTTGGTTTCTAGAGTCTCTTTGAGTCTGACATGTTGGGAAACACACTGATTTGCTTTCTATCCTTGAGTTAGATGAGAAGGTCAATACCACCATCAGTAGCTTAACGCAGACTGGAAATTACTTTTGCATTGCATTACTTTTGATTCTCTTAGACATACATCAATTGTATGTCTAAGAGAATCAAGTAAGCACTGGGAGCAGGCTATACCGCTTCAAAATAAAAGCAGTAACTAACTGAGTAGTAATTGAAAACAACTTCCTGCATTACAGACAGTAATGTGATTACAGTAAAGCGTTACTTTGTGAATTGGTAAGTCTAGATTCTGTTTGAACCATTCAGAACAACAGGATGTTGCATCAGCATCTCAGACCGAAACAAATAAGCATGTCGGCCACACCCTTCCCCTCTTTTTGATTCGCTTTACCACTAGAAAGATTGTGTAGTCAACAAAAAATAATCCAGCCACAACCATTAGCCCCCGCTAGCATTCTAAAAGTCAGTAAAAATCTTTAGCAAGTATAGCATCGCCTTTTCTTGTCCATTGATGGACTGGAGTCGACCCATGAGTGGAAACAGAAACACAAAGACTGGAGCGGAATATGTGGAGTGGAGAAGGAGTATTAGACAGCAGTAAATACTCTCACACTAAGCTAAAAGGTTTAGTACACATATATCAGTCAAATAACATGAATAAAATACTTTTTAGAGCACTGACTGAATGTTGGACTGCAACTTTGCTTTTCCAGTGCGGTGTGAGAGGTCACTCTGTTTATAAGTACAGGAAGGGCTAACAGTTTCAAAGGGAGGGACTCACATGCACTAATGTGTAGACCCCAATCAGGCATAATATTATGACTACCTGCCTAATATTGTGTTGGTCCCCCTTATGTGGTCTGAACCATTAGGCATGGACCAGAGGACCTCTCAGGGTGTCCTATGGGGTCTGGCACCAGGACCAGGGCAGTGGATCCTTTGGGTGCTCTGGCTTGTGCAGTGGGGCCTCTGTCAATCCAACTTGTTCCACTGCATCCTGTTGATGCTTGATCAGAATGGGCTCTAGGAAGTTTGGAGGTCAAATCAACATGTTGGGCCATTGTCATGTTCCTCAAGATGTTCCTGATTGTTTGATGTTGTTGCCATGTGGTGGGGTGCATTTTCCTGCAGGGGTAAGCCAGTGACATTTGAGATTGCCACTTCACCTGTCAGTGGTCACAATGTTGTGGCTGATTGGTGTAAGCTGCCATGCAGAACAGAGAAGCTTGGATTACAACATTACAAAAGAGAGAGTGTGACATTAGCATCTGCTAAGTATCCCTGTCCTCCACTCTATGTTTGCATAGAAAATAGTTGTGTGCTGCAATGTTAATGCAATATTATGTTCAAAGTCTTGCATATTGCACTTTAAGTCTTATTATTGAAAGCTACTCACATTTCCTATTTAGGCTCAATGTGACATTTTTGTTTTTGTTTGCGGAAGAAGATGGATGGATGGATGTAGCAAACAAGGCTAATAACAAGAGGTGCTAGTTGACAGATATGGGTAGAGCTAGGCTATCTGTTTCTCTATTTACAGTTTTATATTACGCTAATAGAACCAGCTGCTGGCTTCATATCTAGTAAAGGGATCATCTCATCTGAACAACTGAAAAAGCTAAAATGTCAAACTGCCTAAAAAGCATTCATTTTGCTTTGCCATATCAACCTAGCAATATACACTTAACCATGCAGGGGATTACACAATATGTTGTCATGATAAAAACAACATGTATAATGCTGTATTTTCACACCAGTATGCACAAAGTGTGGAGATTTCCAAGTACTACCTTCAACAACCTGAGAAATAATTGCACACTGATACTAAGACAGTTTTGACACCTATCAGTGGCTTTGTACAGCAGAGCAGCATTACACAATAAATGTAGACCAGGTGTCAACAGTTCCACCTGAGCTCTCCCAGCAAGCACTCACGACTCTAATTACACCTGAAAATTGTCTCCACAGAACCGATTAGCCACCAGTGACACCACTCGAAGCGTCCCGTGTTATTAGGTCAAAAGGTTTTCAAGCTTGCTGGACTGTAGCCGAGAAACAGCCCATGAACAAAAGACAGTCGGTCAGAGAGGGGTGGGAAAGAATCATGGCAGCGGTATTCAAATATTCAACAAAATGTAATATTGAAAAGGCTCCTCTGAATGTTTTTCACAGGGAAGTACTGAGTGGGTAAGCTGGATATATGGGTGATGTTCAGAAGGAGGAAAAAAAAGGGCGTCCTGGATGGCTTTGTGTGCTCTAATTGGCTCCTCTGGCTTTCACCTTCACAGACCATTGAGTCTGAGCAGACACCGGGTATAGTGGTGTGGATGGCTGAGGCCAAAAGGTGATGTGGTATTTTGTGTGCTCTGCGCCTTTGAGTCTGCTCATATCTGCGAATATGTCTGGCTATGTGTGAACAAGTGAGAGAAAGCGAGTGCATTCGCATGTGGTTTTCTTATATTTTTGCTTCCACTGTGCCCATAAAAAAACAATCGGAAGCGAGAAGGAAGGAAGAAAAGCTCTGTAATTTGCTGGCTGCTTTACTAATTGAGCTACCACAGCACTTCTCAAGAGGCTGGTCGGCAAGGAGATTGGATGGATTGATACGGATGCACGCTCGCACACAAACACACTGCGCACACACGCAGATAGGAAATGCCTCAGACAAGCTTTCATCTATTGTTTTCTTGGACAAATTCGATTAAGTTCCGCACAGGCAAAACAGAAGAGATGGTGGCCTGGTCTTAAAAGCTTTGAGAAAGCCAGCAGTGCCTCTCTGAGCGTTGTTTTATTAATCCACAAGGATGCATCTCAATGAGATTCCGTTTGCCGTCGGAGACACGTTCATTTCATAAGTTGAACAGATTTTTCTGTGCAATTTAAATGGAGAATATTTTTGCGCCCAACGCCCTGACATCAAAGGACCTTGAGGCAAAGAATGACTTCAAAAAGGTTACAACATGCACTCTAGTCTACAGCATTCTTCTTATCTCCAGCCTGTGCAGGAATTAGGCAAATATTAAAACCACTAAAGAGAGCGTGAGAGAGAGGGAGAGACCACGAGCTTTACGCAAGCAAATAAATCTCCGTATTGTTGTTATTAATCCGGTGTCAAACAGGAAAGTTCCAGCGTCATCTGGAGAGGCAAATAGGCGCTTTCCGTTGCGGCTTTGCATCTCAATGCCGACGATCCCTCCACACACAGCGCCCCTCAGATTAGCACATCATTTAGGATTTTTAATGACACACTAAGGCACTGCCACACTTTTTTTTTAATGATGACGAGGCACACGATTCATGTCCTAGCGTTTCCACATGAAATAGCTCATGTCCTACAGTGTTACATGTTGGTTTGCTTGACGTTAGATGATGTGCTATGTGCAAATTAAACTTAATTAACTTAACACCCATAATACATTTATGCCGTTTTTATTTTTTTAATCAGACAGTGAAAAGAGTTGCTTCTCAAAGTTATTAGTTTCTCAAAAATAATGAGCAAAGCAGTGTTAATGTGTCGTCTAACTGGACTAACTGGGCTAAATGAGCTTTTATAGCTACCAGCATAATCAGCCTAGATTAACACAGTTGATATTGTACTTTACTACAGTAACTGACGCCTGCATGCACCAACACTGTCCAATACAGATCTCATTGAACTATTCCAAGCTAGCTAAAACCATTGCACTGTGGATCTGCGAAGAAACATTAAAGTCACACTGTTCTTGAAGTAGACTTTTAAATTGGCTTATAATCTAACTTCTTAAATTTCACCCTCTGACGAATATTATAGGTTTTGGAGAAACAATAAAAGAAACTGTTACGTTACATTCTTAGCCTATATCCGTGGGATATTTTTGCACAAATAGCCCAGATTAGAACTGATTAACACTGTGGATACAATCCTTTGGTACAGTAATTGTAAATATTCTATACTGTAGTATGCTTGCCTTTTGAATCTGGCCATTCTCTATTATTTCTTCTGTCAAATTTCTCCTGACCACTACACTAAAAGGGCATTTACAGTATGAAAGGGGCTGTCTGTCAACTATTTGTTTGATTATAATATAACTCTGTCCCTAAAGAGCATAAATGGTTTTATGGATATAATGAAATAATGCATTTGTAACTGTATTAGGTTGTAACTGTCCACATAAAGTGACCTAGATTAGTTACAAAGATTATTTATTAGCAGTAACCTGGTTTACCTTTTTCCATACTAGAAACAGCTATCAGAGATTCTCTTTAAATGCTCTGATACAACGCCTCTCCTTTGCATGTTGTTTCCATATTCTGATGCATATGCAGAAAAGCTACTTCGAATTTCAGGAAAAGGGAGCAAGGGGCCAATGAATGTACTAATTGAGCTTTTGTAGCCACAAGCACAAACAATCAAATGTAACACCACTGACACTCTCCTTTAATGCTGGATGTTACTGTAATATGCTCTCTTGTTGTACAAATCATTAATATATGCACCAGATGTCCACTACAGAACAAATATGACTAGAAAACCTAATTTTGAAATGATTATTCTTCTGTAAGGGATTCCCTGTCAGAAACAATAATGTGTCACGCTCTTCCTCCCACGTCCCAACTGGTGGAGGCAGATGGCCGCCCTCCCTGAGCCTGGTTCTGCTGGAGGTCACCTCCTGTTCAAAGAGAGTTCTTCCTCTCCACAATATGCCTGCTTATAGGGAGTCTTTGGATTTGTTGGGTTTTCCATGTACCATTTTGGAGGGTCTATAATATTATATAATATTTTAGGTTCCGAAATCTTAACATTTTACTTAGCTAGGTTAACTTGTATCATATAGAATATTGTAGCGGTCTTAACTTTAATGTTTAATTAGCAAGGTAAATTTGTATTTTATACAGTATTGCAAGGTTTTAACCATAATATTCAAATTACTCATGCAAATTCAGATAATGAACAATACAGTAGGGCCTTAACCTTTATACTGAAATGTATTACATAAATATGAAATGCCATTTGGAAAATTGGAAAGCTGTTGTTTCAGAATTGATATTCAAATAACATTGAGTCGACCAACTTAATATTTAAATCCAACATAATGTTGATTTTCAGAAACTGGTTTACATTAGTTGACCAGTTTATTTTTTAGATGTTAGTATGAATAGCTTGGCACACATTCTATAAGGTCCACAGTCAGAGCCGGCTAGCCCATTAGGCAATATAGGCAAAAGCTAAGGGCGCCATGGCCTCCAGGGGGCGCCACAAAATTGGAAAGCGTATGTAAATCGCCGATGGAGGGGGGCGCATTATCAAATCTCACCGAGGGCACCACATTGGGTAGGGGCGGCTCTGTCCACAGGAAATAAAACTACTTCTTAATATTGCTTAGTTTGTTGTTGTTATTTACTTTATATTTTTGTAAGCCAGAATCCTGCCATGTTTCTCCTGATGTTGGGCTGAAGAGAAATTTAAGTTCAAGTAGCAAAGCTCACATTGGAACCTCATTCTTCTTTGATCGGACAGTGAGAAGTCTGCCAGGAGCACTACTGCTTTTACAGAAAAATGGAAAAACCCATCAGCATAAAAATGTATTGTTTCACATTGTTTGGCTAATTTGGCTTTTAGACACTCGGCTGGACTGATAATTAACACTATGGATGCAGACGCCCGGTTGGTAGGCTTGAGAAAGCAAGCTCCCACACATTTAGCAGAGCCTAATCTCTGACTTAATTCCTTCAATTGTACCAATAGCTTGTCCAATGGTTCCTCATATGAGCAGATTAACAAACAGTCAATGAGGCATCGCGCTATTAGCCACAACAATGTGCTGTGTGTTGCATGATTGGAGAACATTAAGTTGGCTGGAAAACAGTTCAAGAAGTAATTAACACAACTACTGGGGAGCAATTCATTTCTGAATTAGCTGAATTGAAACTGAGCTTGTCAGACATTCAATAACAGTCACTGCAGTGAAATATTACAGCCTGACAAAGTAACTGAGTTGACCTTCATTCTCGCATCCCCACATGATTATCCTGGTTCATAAATGGCTGATTAACTCCATTTTGATGATGCTACATTCAGAGCGGCAGGCTGAGGAAAACGAGGCACAGAAAAAGAAACACAGCTCTACAAATAGTTTTTTATTAATTAATCATTGAAAATATTGCTAATATGACGCACTATTACCTTTCCCCGCTGCACTGTGAATGACATTTTACACTGTCTGAGCATCATTTGGGGAAAATAATGTGAGTTTAACGAAGCCCATGGGGCCTTCTCTGAGTATATATGTGATGACAGCGGGGCCTTAAGGCTCACAGTGGAAGTATTTCCCCAGAGGATGCAAGCAAACAGGAATGCTAACAAGCCAGGCCAGCCCCAAGTGATGGATACTTCCCAAAATGTGTTGCTCTGCACACTCGATTCTTAAATCCTCGCTGTATATGATCAGATAAATACAATGAATAAATAATGTCGCTGATGACAAAGAAAAAAGAAAAACAATATTATTATTCATCGGAGCCATTTTCTTTTTATCCTTGTTTGCAATTGCAGAAAAACACGGACATCCCAGCGGTCCATGCATGTCTCTACCATGCATGCCTGTGGTTTAGGGGCAAACGTCCATTGCTTGAATTCACAAACAGGCATAATTAGCGAGCTGTGCAGTGCCTTGTTCGCTGTCTGAACTGTGTGTGTGTTTGTGTGTGTTTTTTTTCCCCCCTTTTCCAGCAGCACAAACAAGGACCGTCTAATCATAGTGTCCTAGTGCCTTGATGGCTGCACTGCATCTAGTGGAAGTGCCCTTAAGCAATTAACAAGTGTAAACAAGTCAGATTGGCACATGTCAGAGGCAGCACCCTGTAGTGTGGCAGCTGGATCAAGGGAAACAGTCGCGTGCACGTGTATTTGTTTGTGTGTATTTGATTGCAAATTTAAATGCTTGATTTTTGCATTTTGGGAAAACAAACACTTGCAATCTAAACAAGTGATGTGAGAAAAAGCAGCAGTTTAAGATTATCCTCGTAAAACCTGGAACTCCCGACCAGTCAGTTTAGAACTGATGAAGCCTCTTGGATGAGAGGTGGAACGTCTTGGAGCTAACTCAACCAAGTCCAGATGCTACGATTGAAACTATGAGGATAACCATGACCTGGATGACTGAGAGTCTTCACAGACAGAACGGCAGTAGTAGTTGTACAGAATGTAACGTAGGGCTAACTAGTGGTATAAACAGTGTATACAGTATTAACATTATGAGATCTATGCAGTATATGTACAGTATGAACACTACAGTTTCAGGTGTTTAGAGTTCAGGTGTTAAAATCCCACTAAATTCTACTAGCTTCACTTTCTTTTGGTGGCTGGAAGTTTTAGCTCAACCGTATTTGCACAAATCTAAACCTGATCCTTTGTTTTCATCTGCTGTCATGCTGGTGTTACAAATTTAGAAGTATTCTTAATGAATGCAGCCTTAACAGTCAATAATTGGTTAATATGTATTGTAAATTAAGGACATTGGACCTTTGTCCTGTATTAATGCCATTTAAAGCCACAGACACATGATATGGGCCCTGAAGGTTGGTGTCACATAGGGTTAATGGTATTTTATCTGACAAAGTGTGCTCCTCCATGGGCTCACCACAAGGGTGTGTGCTCTCACCCTTGTTATTCATTCTTTACACTAATATGTGTCAAAGCACTTTTAAAAACCGTCTTATTTTAAAGTATGCAGATGACTCTGTGATTGTTAGCCTGCTTCAGGGAAATGAAAACAATCACGGCCCTGTTGTTGACAACTTTGTCAAGTGGTGTGAAGACTCTCACCTACAGCTCAACCTAACAAAGACCAAAGACATGGCCATTGATTTTAGAAAGAATGCCACAAAACCTGAGCCTGTCAGGATCAAAGGACAAATCATGGAACAAGTGCAGTCATATAAATATCTTGGGACAATCATTGACTGCACTTTAAACTTTAAAGAGAACTGCAAAGCTGTGAGCAGGAAGGGGCACCAGCGGCTGTTCTGTCTGAGGAAGTTGTCCAGGTTCCACATTGATAGGACCATGATGACACTCTTTTATCATGCTTTTATTGAATCTGTTTTAACTTTTTCACTTGTATCATGGTTCGGAAATCTGCCCCTAAAAGAAAGGAACTCCCTCAACCAAATTATTAAATGGTCTGGTCGGCTGATTGGGGAAACACAGCTGTCCCTGGAGTCGCTGTACACCAGACAGTTGCAGCGGCTCGCCAGCTCCATCTCAAATGATGCTTCCCATCCTATAGCGAGTGAGTTCCGGCTGCTGCCATCCGGACGCAGATTCATAGCCCCGAGAACTAGGACCACTTGCTATAGGAACAGCTTTGTCCCTGCCGCTGTCTCTCTTTTAAACAGATTTTAATGCACTTTATTGCTGAGGTCTGTTTTTATTATTTATTTCTATTTATTAGAAATCCAACCTTGGTTTTTATTGTTCCTGGCTTTGTAAGCAATTTTATCTGCTTTTATCCAGTTCAGTGAGCTCTGAGTACCTGCCACGTCTGTTTTTCGGGCTGTTTTCAACTTGTCCTCTGTATCTGTCCTGTTTAAATGTCTGGGTATGCGTGAGATGCCATCTCTGTTTTTACTGCACAACAAATCTACGAATGGGGTCTAGGAAGTTTGGAGGTCAAATCAACATCTTGGGCCATTGTCATGTTCCTCCAGATGTTCCTGATTGGTTGATCTTGGG
>OMNN01056915.1:4868-17526 GCA_900302755.1 Chromis chromis
TAAGTACACATACATACTAAAAATTGGGACAATATTCACAATGAGCTTCCCTTTTGAGGTAGTTTTGCTCTTTTTAAGTACATAATCATTATGCAACATCCTGGATTCCATACATTTTAAGCTTAAATGTAATAAGTTTAAATAAAAATATTGTTTAACAGTAGTGAATACACACAATCAGTATCAGTTCATCACTTTAAAGTCATGCATCAGAATGTAAACATTAAAGAAAATGTGATTTAGAGCTTCAATGATCAGTAAATGTTGCTTTCTTTAACTGAATTCTGATAAAACCTGACAACCTAAAGATGAATATCTCTGACTTAAAGCTGGAGATGTTCAAATAGTTACCAAAACATATTGGCAAAACCCATTGGATTAGTGCAACACTGACACATCAGAATCAACCAATGCAGCTTCTCTAAGTTTAGCAGTTAATAAATAATAAGTTGATCTGTTTAAAAGACTGGATTGAGTTACTTTATGTTGGCCATCCTTAGTAAATTAAAAGAAGAGCATTTAGTTCTGCAATAATTACGTTTATACTCTCCTGCCTGACCTGCAGTAATCACTCCATGCATACAACAGCCTGTACTGTAATTTAATAATATGCAAATTCCCGTCTGACCCTGTGATGTTTAGGTTGGCTGGACTGTCAGTAGATTTAGATTGAACTAAACGGTTCAGCGGGCAGCCGGACCGGACAGCAGATTGGCCGTCAGATCAGCGGCGTGACTGGCGGCGCACTTGACCCAAAGATCTGTATCTGATCCGCGGCCGCTGTCGGTGTGTGTGTTGAGCAAATGATCCAGGTTAACCTGATCCAGAAACAGGATCTGTGTCTCTGCTTGTCCACCAGACCAGCAGTCTGTTTGCCCGACTGCCAAAGGTCAGCGCCGAAGTCAGGGCAGGAACAAAGAGAGGAGGAGGGAAAAGAGAGTGTGTGTGCATTTCTGCTAAACACTCATCTTATTATACAGTACATCTGCTCCACTCAGAGTGTGTCGGTGTGGAAGAATGCAGGATTTTGCTGACTTATTCCTCTGTAATGATCTTGTCGCTAATTGCCACGTCTAAATCCAGCGTGACTGAGTGTTCCCGCTCTCCTGGCGGCGGGGCCTCTGGGCCAATCATGTCAGCGGAAACTCTGAAATATTAAACACCTCGAGCTGCTCCATAAGTACGGGAGCTACTCTTACCTTTGCATTAACAACGCTTAAGAGAACCGGCGGACAATAACTGGACGAGGCGTGTAATGGAAAAGCCATTTCTCGAAACACGAATGATCTCAAAACATTAAGGCCCGTAGTTTGCTCCTCGCTGACATCCAGCATTAGCATCACGTCGAGACATTAAAACGAGTGCTCTGCTGCATCACGGAGACCCAGAAACATTCCGGGTATTTCCTCGTCTCCAGTATTTGGTTGATGCATCTTGTGTTGCCACAGGAATGCACATGCCGCAGACGGGTATGTTGGCCATATTAAAGCACATACCGCTGAGGCTGTGGGGCAGATGACGGGTCAACCAGCCCCGACTGACCCTCCTCTAGCTTCTGGGAATGGGCTTTACCGTTGCCATAGCGACCCCAGAGCGACGGTAAGAGGTCCCAGCAATGTTTGGCTTCAGGATGTTGCAGCTCCGGACCGTTTAACAAGGACACCTCGACGCGGGTGTTTGCTTTATGTTCGGTCTGGAGTTTTGTTTGCATGTAAATATTTTCCTAAATTTCCATTTGAGATGAAGCCGAAAGGAAGACAAATACAAGTTAATCTGAAATCTTTTGAGTGAGGATTCACTAAAGTCACCTTTGTCTAGTATTGGTGCCTGTGTTTACTTTAATGGCAAAATTGCTTCTATTTCTGCCAATTTTACTTATTTACTGGCTTTTTAAATGGATTAAAGGAACATATTACACAGTATGTCTTTACTGTCTCAACTGGACGTCACTAAAAACATGGAAACAACTTTTAAAAATAAAAATATTTGAGAGTTTTGCAGTTTTTCTAATGGAACACACATATGTGATTGGTGTGCATCAGCTGATCCCATAGTTGGCCAATATATGATACTTATTTATTTTATATATATTTACATTTTTGCATGAGTATAGTTCCATTAATCAGTTTTAAAGAAAACTTCAAATAATGACATTATTTAGCCCTATAAGCTCTTTTTTTTCAAAGGTTAGAAACACTAAAAAAAGTGAATTGTTGGACCAACTTAAAGGAATTTCTTCAATTAGAAACATGCAATTGAATTAAGTTTATCCAAATTAATTCATGCCACCAGTTTAAGTTAGTTGTACAACGTCATTTCCAACTTAGCTTTTGCAGCTTAAGTTTTTGCTTTACCCAAATGTAAAATGTGATTTTGTCATTAGACTTGCTGTTCGTTCCTTTCCCTTACTTTATAATCCAATTCAAAGCAACCTGCTGAAGGCCTTTTGCATAGTAATTTGAAAAAACATGGACGTCCAGACATCAGACACACAATGCTAAACCTAATTTTACACCAGTTTGAACAACCAAGGTGTAATTTCAACGTGACAGAATCCACAAAACTGCCTTCACCAAACCAGAAAGACTATAGAGATTCATTCAAAACAGGACTTTGCTTTAACTGCAGCTCAAATATACTTTTTTACAGTGCAGCAGCAGCAAAGGGGGGAAAAAAATCTTAACCCGGTGACATATGTGGGCTCTTCTTCTCTTAGGTGAAAACAAAAAAAGGGGGAAAAGCTGTCACTTTCTCATGCCTCTGTGCTGACTGGTCTGGTGACCCAGTCAGGTCTGCAGACAAACGCCAGCTCCAGAATGATGACGCATCATCCTGCGTGACAGACCCAAAATGCGGAGGTGCCAGCCAGCGGACAATGGTCCTGCTGCTCGGGGGCTGGCTCTGCCTTTGTGCCGCTCTGGTTAAGCAGACTTAGGGATAATTCCACGGATAATTCCTGGGACCAGCGGCTCAGTCTCTCCCACCGGGAGACCTGATTCCCCCCCTCTGCCTGGAGCCATGGCCTGCCGAGAGCTTTTCTCCTGCGACCCCAGGAGCACAGCCTCGGACACGGCAGCCGGAGCCACGGCAACAGTCTCCGAGGCTAAGCTCACCAGTGCTGGTTGCCAGGCGCTAAGATACACACCGCCACGCTGAGGGTATGTGTCTGAGCGGCTGGTGGAGGAGGAGGTGGAGGTGGAGAGGGGAGAAGTCAGGCCGGCGGTGGTTTTGAGTGACAGCTCGACTCAGCAACATTCCTCAAGTCTAACAAGCATGTTTTTTTTTTCCTCTGAGGTGTGAAGGATCCTCAAGTGTCTGGATGAAACAAAAGCACGACTCTGTTGCTGTTTACTGAGCTCTCCCTGTTTGTTCCTGCCCTCCTCTGCCCCTGCAGCCTGTTTGCGGTGCGTTGTGGAGGCTGCTCGGAGGCCATATCGCCTGCAGAGCTGGTGATGCGTGCAGGAGCCGCTGTGTTCCACCTGCGCTGCTTCACCTGCAGCGTTTGTTCCTGCCGCCTGCAGACCGGAGACCGCTGCGTCCTCAGGGAGGGTCAGCTACTGTGTGCCAGAGACGACTACCACCAGGGTCTGGCCAGTCCGACCTCCTCAGACACAGGTACAGACCAACATGCTGCTAGGATCCTACCAACTAACATGTGCAATATCACTCCTGTACACTATATAAAACATGCAATAGGTACTCAGGGTAGTTACTATTTTCTTTTTATATATATATACAGAGAGATATTTTATTCTCATAATATAGCCTTACTTTCATTCTTTACTTGTTTTGACAATGCTGACTCTGGGAAACGCATACAGAATTACATTGTACCTTCAATTCTATTCTATTCTATGATCCTTTGCGGTTTTTAACATCATATTTAATTTTGTTTAGCACACGTGTGACAGTTTTCAGACTAAACTGGGTCAAAACAAGCATTTTTTTTTTTTTAATCTAATAACCCAACCTTAAAATAAAGAAAAATATCATGCAAAGTGGCTCAAAACATTCAAATTTGACCAAGTGATTATTTGTGATTAGTAATTAGTCTTATTTCTGCCACTTTGCTTTTAAAAACACAATATGATGCGACTATTTTAATATTCATGACTACAGCTACTTGTCCATAAGGAAATGCAAGTTACATTCTGCCACTCTGCCGTTATAAAGCATTCTGGGAAACTAAAAAATGAACTAAATGGAAATAATGCATTAGTTGTGTGATTTTTTCCTTCTGTGCAAATCTGTTTCTCACTTTTTGCCTTGCATCTTAACCCACTAGGTAAAAGTGATGAGGAGGAGGAGGAAGAGGAAGAATCTGGGAGAGTTTCAGGCCGACGAGTTCGATCAGAGGATGCTGACAGCAAACGTCCCAAAAGGCCTCGAACTATTCTGACAACTCAGCAGAGACGGACCTTTAAAGCTTCGTTTGAGGTGTCGTCCAAGCCTTGCCGAAAGGTAGAGAGGTTATCTGGTTTTTACACAGTAGTTTGGAGGAATGGAAGACTAGGATGTGGATACAGAGAGTAGAACTCACTGCCCTGTGTTGTATTTTAGATTTGAAAAATAATGGTTCTCTCTTTAAAATGCCCACACCAACTGAATAGCCTCTTTATTTAGGTGATGGTTCTTTATGAATGTCATGTGGTTCTTTAAAGCACTAAAGGTTCGTTTTTATTGGAGTTATTTGTAGAGTTGGCAGGTGATAGCATTAAATTAGACCTGCAACTAACGATTATTTTCATTGCTGATTAATAAAACATGAGAAAACAGTGAGAAATGTCCATCTTAGTTTCCAAAATCCCAAGCTGGCATCTTGTAACATGCTGTTCTATCTGATGCAACTGTCCAGAACCCAAAATATTAAATGTACTTTAATAGAAGGAACCCAGAATTGCTGCAAATTCTCACATTTGACTTTTTTTAATTTATTTTTTGCTTAAAAATTACAATTTGGAAAATAGAACTAGGTAGGTCCACATGCTATCTTAAAAATGCTTCCTTAAAGAACATATTTTTGCTAGTTTCATGTGGAGCACCATTTATTTTGCCTTCAGGAATCATTTTTGTTGAATCTTAGAGGCACTTTTGTTTCGCTTTTTTAAACACCTTCTTTGCTAAAAGGCTACTTGCTGAAGTAAAAATGGTTCCTCTATGGAGTCACTGTGAAGAACCATTTTTTGGCTCCAGTTAGCACCTTTATATTAAGCTCTGTTTCGCAACGTTTTTTTTTTTTTGCACAGAGGGAGTCTCTTTGAAAAACAGAAAAAATAGACTTTTTTCGGCCAACACAAAACTGTGAATCTATTCTAAAGCCTTAGGAATTGGCACAAAACAGGCAGGAGACTATCAAAACTGAAGATTATTTTGATAGTTTTATTCTTATTTTCTAAATGATCAGGTTCAAACATTTTACTAGCAAGTGATCAGAATATAGACCGCAAATTGTAATTGTGTCATGTGTCAAAATTAAAGAAATCCTTGATGTAAAAATGGATTTTAAACCAGTCTAGACGTGTGACAGGATTTCAGATATGAGCTCTACATACTGGTTCAGTACTGCAATTCCTCACAAATAAAACCTGCCTTAAAAATCCAAAAGTACAGATATATGAAAAGTAACTATTTTCTCAAACAATAAATTTTACAAATGCTCTTTCTTATATCTGTTTCTCTTTGCTTGAGGTGGATTTGTGTAGTTTTGCTGCTTTTTTTTTAACCTTCAAACGACCTTTTCTTTCTATTTTCTAATCTTTTTCCCCTCCCTCTCTGTCTCTCTCCTTCCCTCCTGAATCTTAATCCAAGGTAAGAGAGACCTTGGCAGCAGAGACTGGTCTGAGCGTCCGGGTTGTGCAGGTCTGGTTCCAGAACCAAAGAGCCAAAGTAATACAAAGTACACACACACACATACACACACACACACAAACACACACATACACAGTCATATGCACTGCTAATAAAAGTGCTCTTTCTGCACCGTGTTTGCAAGCCAGAGTGGAAATCAGCCTGGTTATCTCTTCATACAGGAAACTGATGACATCTCGCAGAGAGATCACTGTAGATTAAACCCAATATTTCCTCACAAAGTGGGCTCATGTGCCGTTTCCCTCCCTCACTGAAAGACGTCCTTTACCTCACTGTTAATACTTTGCAATTGAGCGAACACACTCGTACGCCTGGGTGGTAGAGGGAGAGGAAGTTTTTTTTTTTTCCTTTACAGTAGACCTGCATGTGCCGGACACGTGGCTTTAATGTCTGCATGTTTTTAGATGAAGAAACTGGCCAGGAGGCAGCAGCAGCAGGAGCAGCAGCAGACTCAGGAGCAGTGTGAACACCCGTCACATCACACAGGTATTACGCTGCTGGGAAATGTTCTATTTAGTGCAGCGAAATCTCCATTTATTCATGATTTTTCTCTGTGTGCTATATATTAGCTTTGATCCAAGCATTTGTGCATCATTAGAAGTGCTAGACGTTGCTTTCAATTTCTTTTAGCAGAAAAAAACCCAACTCATTTCACGACGCATTAGTTCCTGAAGGCCACATGAGTATGTCAACAGGATTCTAAAGAGGCTAAATAATTAACAGCATCACTGGGAGAACAAAAGCTCATCGAAAGACATAAGCACACAGCGCTAAAGTGTGATCTCCTGTGGGCCTCCTCTGCTCCACAGCACCCTCCTGTGGCAGTTTGACCTCTGAGATGAAGCGCATGGGCTCCTCTTACGCTCACATTCAGCAGCAGCAGAAGCAGCAGCAGCAGATGGGAATCACCACACTGGAGCAGCAGGACTGGGACACTGACCCCTTCAGACAGGGCCTGACCCCTCCTCAGATGCCGGGAGATCACATGCACCCGTATGGTAAAAGACACTTTAGTCTAAACCTTGTGTGATTAGTAAAACAAAGACAAACCTAAAGCAATGATATGATTTGATGACATTGTTTTTGGGATTAACCCTGCAGTGGTGCATTGCTCATCTGAATCCAAGTTCTCTTCTGCATTTTAGCTACTTTTTCTTTGTTCTGTCTCTGCAAAATCATTTCCCTTTCATTTTTAGTAAGGTGTCAGATAAAAGGTTCAATTACTAAAACATTATACGTTTTAGGGAGAAAATCTGAGCTGATAAAAAACACAGTAATTTGACAGCTATATTTTTGTAGCATGACGTATTAACCATGGTATTGGTACATTGTTCAGTTGGATCCAAGTTCGATTCTGCCTTATAGCTAGTTTTTCTTTATCTTGTCACTGCAAAATAACTTGCCTTTCCTTCACAGTCAGGCGTCAGACTAAAGGTTCAATTGCTGCAAAGTTGTTCGTTTTAGGGGAGAAAACTGGGCTTCTAAAAGAGCTTCTAAAGGTCAATAAAATTTCTAAAAATGCCTTTGCATGTGAAGACGATTTGCAGAATCACTGAAGTTTCAGTTTCCTGATGCAACTTTTTTTTGTTCAAAATATTGTCACATGCTAAGGCTGGATGAAGCTTATTAAATTAACAGAAAAAAACGTGAAAATATAATAAAACCTGACAATACACCCCCTTAACAGCTATGTTTAGAGTATATTTTTACAGTTAGTTCATTGCATTTGGCTTTTGGCTTTTGGATTTTATTATACTGTAAGTTGTCCATCAATTGTATAGTCCTAAATTAGGATTTTACTAAAATAGGTAAATCAGTAATTCTGTATGGCATTCACATAAAGTTGGAAAACTAATAATAGAATAGATCTTTATTGTTATTGTTATATAGCAACGCAAGGCAGTTTAGCTTCTTATTATGAAACAAAAAAAGGGGTTGCACTGCAATGCACTGTATATAATAAAGAAACAGATTATTACTACTGAGCTGATATGTACAAATAGTGCAAAGTGAGGTGGAGATGTGAGCTAAAGAATTACAAAAGACAAAAATGGAAATAATTTACACAAGGAAAACTGGTAAAGCAGAAGCTGAGATATAGTTTCAAGCTCAGAAAAATGCAGAACCTACAGTAAAAATCAACAGTCTCTCGCAGATTTACAAAACACACTGTAAACCTCACCAGTGGTGCTGCTAATGATAGATAAACCAAATGCTCCTCCTGATTATCAGATCTTATGCTACTCATCTATTGATCAGTGCTGTTGTGTCTGCGTTAGGTTTCAAGGGCCTGTACGGTGACATGGACAGGGACCCTCTGTGTCACATGGCCGACAGCGACTGCCTCTCTCTGGGCGACTCGTCTCCGCTCACCCCCATCGACCGCCTCTACTCCATGCAGGACTCATACTTCACCTCCTGAAGGTGGAGGTCGGACTGAAGCCTCCCTCTGCAACGTGTCTCATCATTTATCTCCTGGAGGTGGTTAAGTAAGCGGATGTAAAATGTCAAAAAAAAAGGGGGGACATGGGTACACTGTGATACCAGGCAATATACCATATTCACCTCTATACAAGCGTGATTACACTACTGCCTCTTATGCTTTACAATCCCTCTGTACAGCATCTAAAGTCTCCTGTGTATGTATGCATGACACTGTCAGACCTCGCTGAATGTTAGATTATGAGACAGCATCTACTCGTGTAAATAGCTGTTTGGGTGTGTATTTGTATTTATTCTCACAATGTGTGTGTGTGTGTGTGCTGTTACACCTTGAATGAATCAACAATAATCCAAATATAATAAATATGAAACACTGATGTAAACACAAAGCGCAGGCTGGTTTTGTCAGTGAGGTATTCGCGCTCAGGGTCAGATTCGGGTCAGGTCCATCCTCGGTGCTTATCGGGCCGATCTAGGTGACGGGTCAGCGAGACATCTTCCCCCTGGCTGTGAGGTGGATCATCAGATTGTAAAACGCCGAGGCCATGACAGCCACATGGGTCAGTGGCAGGTAAGCATCACATCCACGCCGCCGTCATCAACGCTCACATTGTGCTCCTCGCGGTCAAAGGCCCTCGCTGCATTTTTCTGCCTTTTCCTTCCTCCAGTCAAAGAGGACGGGGAGGCGGTGGCGGCGGTGGTGGTGTAGGAGGAGGAGGGGGACCACCCAGGCGCTGTGCCCAGCTGGAATGCACCAATCCTGGGAAGGCAGAAAACCCAGGGAGGGGGCTCCAGACAACGGAGGGGCTGAAAGCTGTGTCAGGGGAGAATGCCCAGGGTGACACGGAGATATGAAGCCCCACTGTATGGAGCGCCTCCTTGCCCCAGCCGTGAACCCTCTCCTGGACCCATCTCATATTTCCCACTATGAAATCAGACCTTCCAGAGCAGAGAGCGCAAGTCAATGGTCAGGAACAATCTAACTGTCTGTCACCGTAGTACACTGCTGCCAACCAGAGCTAAAGAAGTGTGCACCTACAGTATGTGTGTGTTTTTCTGAGTCCCTTTGTATCTGTATCTGCTCTAAGTGTCTGCTGGCTGTGTCCATGTGTTAGGACGCTCTTTGTTGTATCATAATGCATTTCCCTGTATCTTTAGGTAGATGAAGGGAGGGGAAAAACAGACTTAAATATCAGGGAAGGAAGCCAAGCTGGTCACCTGCGGGGTCTTTTCCCTTCTCAGGTCTGTGCGCAGTTGGCGTGCATATATGGCTGCCAGCAGCAGTGGGTGGGATGAGAAAAATAATCAAACCGCGATCATACGGTCGCAGCGGGTAGCAATAACCTCATTATTATTCTGATGGTAGCCAAACAGTTTCCTGTCAACAGTTCGGTTATTTATTGCAGCCTCCATGCCAACCGCAGGCCACAAACCCTCTGTCTTTTAACTGCTATAATTGGCTTCACGCTGCTGCAGCGCCAAGACAGATGCACACGCTTTACTGAAGATACCACAAAGGCTGTTTGCAGCACATATAGAAAGTCTGGAGGTTTACTATTGGTGCAGATAGAGAAAGATTTTAAGAAAGATTTCATTTAGTAGATACGGCCATGCAATGGAAGTTCCCTACCTATTCCGACAATGAATTTACACCTGTAAATTTACACCTGAATTAACAGGGGTAAATGAATTTAACCCTGTAAATGCAAGCTCTCTTAAAATTTGGAGAGCCTCAAGGTTATATATATATTTTTTTTTTTTTGGCAATTATGTTGGACATATTACCAAATGCAAATTTTACAGTTTGGTTTTGTAATTTTTTTGGTAAATTGGGATCTTGTTTGACTTTCTGCCAACAGATTTGTGTGCAAATGACTCTCGACAATAATGCCCAATATGCAGAAATGTAAAACACGAACACACACACACACACACACACACACACACACACATCAACAAAAAGGATGTCAACAAAAAAATGCAATAATAATAATAATAATAATAATAACACGTTCAAAATAGAACCCCAAATTCTACAAAACATGCTTGAAGAACCTTTCTAAGGGGTTCCTTGAGGCACCATTTTAAACTCAACAGATTCCTCCACAGTGACAATAGTAAAGAAACCCAAAAGGTTCCTTGATACTCTTACTTCTAAGAGCAAAGGTGTAAATTCCTTTGAATTAGTGCAAGCATGCACAACCTTCACATCTGCAGGGGATCAGCAGCATGCTAAATGCACACAGATGAACATCTGGGAATTCACTGTTATGGTGACTTGATGCAAAGGAAATATACCATGCAAAATATAAAGTGATGAGTGGCATCAAGCATGATACATTTCCTTTGAATTTGTGCAACTGACATGAAACAGTGCCACAGTTTTATGTAGTTATTACAGATTATATATGAACTATTCATGGATTTTGAGCAATACTTGGTGGCATTCGGGCAGAGGAAATTGCTGTACTGTTCCACCTGCACCTGCTATTCTGATTAGCACAAGGCCTTATCTACAGTTGCATGGGTGAAGAAAGGATCTCAACTTTACCACCGATAGCACTCCCACCTTGTCTTGGGCTAAACACCTCACTTCCGGAACATCCGATCATTGATAGACACTAAATCCACCAATGCGGGCTGAGGTAGCTGCTGCTTAGTGGCTGCAGTGTGCTCAGACAGGTGTGTGACCAAAAATGACTTTGTAAAGAGTGAAATAGAGCGTTCTAATATCAGGATTGTCCAAGATGACCAGGGTAGCTGTCTTTCTCGGACTATATACAAATAAAGTTATTATTATTATCATTACCTGTCAGTATGTGGCGGCTGGAGGAAAAGGGCCACACCAGCAGAGGGCGCTGGAGCTGCAGGAGTCACACTTGGCTATGACGTCACTCCGGTGGGCGGAGTCAGATTACTTGAACCCGGAAGCTGTACGGCAGGTAACAGGCGCTGAGGAAACTTGGATTTCCGGGCTTTAATTAGAGTTTATGGTGTTTAGAGGAGAGACTGAGGGACGCCTGGAGGAGTTGACAAAGCTGGAGCAGGATTTAGGTGGTTAAATCTTGGATATTCCCGGAAGGGCTGATGCCGGTGGGCCGACGGGATGGGCGGAGCTGGGACGGCCGACGTTTCCTGGTGTGGATTTGAAGTTATGAACTGAAGTAGCCGAAACAAATCAAAAGTTGTAGATGACAGTCGAGATTTAGGACACTTCACCGCCAACTTCTGAAAGACTGGTTTGAAGGCCACCCGCCGGATATGACTTCACAGTCAGAAGGTAATGGGTGGGCTGGACTTAAGTAGTAAACGATTGGACAGAAAAGGGTCTTGTGACTCAGTGCCTGTCTGAACTAACACCAAACCTTAATACATTTAATGCTTCTTTCAGACAATGACTTTACATCTGTGAATTTACAACTGAATTTCCAGGGGTGAATGACTTTATGTTTTATTGTGATTGTGTGAGTTGCAATATTCCAACATGTGCATAATATAATCAGTTTAGTTTGTTTTATTGATAAGGGAACAACAATATGTTTCATGTTAGTCCAGTATTATATAGTAGTCTACTATATGTTTGGCAATAATGTCAGTGATATTACCAAATGCAAATTTTACAGTTTGGTTTTGTAATTTTTTGGTAAATTCGGATCTTGTTTGACTTTCTGCCAACAGATTTGTCTGCAAATGACTTTCGATATTAATGTTAAGGTCCACAATTGCATAAAAGTAAAAAACTTTTTTTAATGTTTAGGGTAAAAAACAACAACAAAATGCAATAAAAACAACTATTAACAACAACAACAACAACAATAATAATGATACAGTTTTGTTTTGTAATTTAATAATAATAATAATCTAACCTTTATTGATCCCCTTGGGTTCCTTCCTTCTCTGCATTGACCCATCCTATTCAAAGTTAACCTTAACTATACATACTAGGAGCAGTGGGCTGCCGCGGTGCAGCACCCGGGGAGCAGTCAGGGGTTAAGGGTCTTGCTCAGGGGTCCACAGTGGAGGTGACTGGGACAAGCGGTCGCTCTCACTTTCCCACCTCAACCTCTTGCCAGTCCGGGGCTCGACTTTCTGCCAACATATTTGTGTGCAAATGACTCTTGGCAATGATGCCAGGGTCTCTATTTCCATAACTGTAAAAAAAACAGAAAAAACATTTTTGATGTTTACACAACAACAATAATTCTAATATTAATGATAATAAGTTCAAAATGGAATCCCAAACTTCACAACACATCCTTGAAGAACCTTTCATAATACTTTTTTTTACTTCCAAAAGAGTAAGTGCAAATTTCATATCATCCTCTATATAACACATATTCAGTTACTG
>OMNN01056916.1:0-20587 GCA_900302755.1 Chromis chromis
GTCAAATATGCTCTGAACCATTGGCATGGACAAGAGGACCTCTCAGGGTGTCCTATGGGGTCTGGCACCAGGACGTTGGCAGTGCATACTTTGGGTACTCTGGCTTGTGCAGTGGGGCCTCTGTCAATCAAACTTGTTCCACTGCATCCTGTTGATGCTTGATCAGAATGGGGTCTAGGAAGTTTGGAGGTCAAATCAACATCTTGGGCCATTGTCATGTTCCTCCAGATCTTCCTGATTGTTTGATGTTTTTGCCATGTGGTGGGGTACATTTTCCTGCGGGGGTAGGCCAGTGACATTTGGGATTGCCATTTGCATGAGGGAGTGTGCTTGTTCTGGGACAAAGTTTATTTGGGTGTCTAAGTCTCATCAACACGGATGTTAAAATCCAAGGTTTTCCAGCAGAACACCACATAGTACCAATATGATCAATGTTATTCACTTCACCTGTCAGTGGTCATAATGTTGTGGCTGACCGGTGTATGTTGTAGGTGGTTCAGTTTGCTTTGTAGAAATGGAATTATAACAACGAGCACACCAGGGTGATATTACATTAAAACAATGTGGATGATAACTGGATATGTTTTAAATCACAACAGTCCTTTAAACTGTATCGTGAATAGTTTACATTTCACTGGACTGTTGAGAGTTAGGATTGTTCTGTCTCCTAGCTGATCTAAAGATTATCTCTACAAGAAGCACAGACTTAAAGAAGACTGTGTACACTGATATGATTTCTATTTGGGTTTGTTGATGTTATCTCTGTCTATGAGAAATGAAACTGTGGAGGTTGTGGATTCTGATTTATTAAGTCTGTCTCTGCCGTGTGGCTAACGTTAGCTAGAAGCTGTCTGCTGATCCTAGGCTGACGTCAACACAAATGGTGATAATGAATTGGTGAGCAGGTCTCCAGTTTCTGCTCTGTCTGAGCTCAGAGTGATCATTAACGTTGATCTCTGTAATGAGTTGAAGCAGCTGGTACTGGCAGGCCATGTCCTGCTGTACGGGATGGCACTTATTTTTAATCTATGCATGCAATGGTTATTTTTCTTTCTTAATGGCTTTGCACATGTAAACCTAAAAAATATGGGTGTATCATATTTTAATCTTTGCATTTGACCTGAAAAAAATCCTTGGTCCATAGATTTACAACAAGGAAATGTGTTTCCAGTTTAACCTATAATGTGCACTTTCATATCTAAGGAGAAAAAAGTGCTGCTCAGTTGTTGAATGCAGGATAAATGTAAGTTTCCAGGAAAGTTTTTAAAAAGTGCTTCATGCAGAGATTGGTAGGTTACATCAGGAGATCAGTGCCGGTATCCAGCCCTCGTAGAGACAGAAACAAAGTTTAAAGCTGATTTAAAACATTTCGACTTTCACCCCAATGCAGTGGAGGTGAATGAAATTTCATTTGTGGTGCTCACTGTACTGCAAAATTACATATGAAAAAATTAAACGTATCTTTTCATAAGAAGTGATTGCTTTGGACAATCTGCAGATTTTGGAGTCTCATTTGAAGTACATTCTGCTAAAATAGTGCTATTAAAGTTGTGTGTGTAATTGGAAGGAGAGAGAGATGCTGTTTCAGGACAGACACTTTCAATTTACATTTTACGCTATTTCATTCACCTCCAATAATTTGGGATTGAGGCATAAATCATGGAATTATTAGCTCTGAACTGTTGCAAATAGAACCATGGACCAAAATCAATCTTCATGTCTGGGCATCAGTAGAAGCAACTGAGCAAATATTTTTAGTGGGTTTTTTAAGGTGTCCTCTTAAAGCTCAGTGAGTTGAAACCCCAACTAGGTCAAGGCACATAAAATACACAAATGAATGTAAATAAATATAAATAGCACTATTATTGTCAGCATTCAGTTTGATATCACTTTTATAATCTAAGTATTAATGATTTCTTCAGAAAGTGAGCAGTGCCTGCTGGCATGATTGATAGTTACCTTTCATGTAAGGCCTGAGTCTTAAATAGGGGCCAGTAATTGATCCATGTGGAAAATGCCCAGAGTGTAATAGTTTCAACCAGGAGTAGAATATATAATGATGTAATAAGTCATTTACTTTGTTACTCCAATGTCCAATATCCTTTTACAATGAGTTGCTGCCACAGGCGTACCAGTTATCCCAAGTATCTCAGGAACTTCTTCACCAGTGACGGGAAAATGGAGCGAATGATGGACATTAGCAGTAGTGTGGCCATTGTTCCAGATCATCGTGGTGAAGAGGTGAACTGAGCCGGAAGGCAATGCTCTCGACTTAACAGTCGATCTACATTTCAATCCTCATCTATGGTCATCAACTCTGGGAAGTGATTGAATGTGAATATGTATGCAAGCGGGCGAAATTAGTTTCCTCTGTTGGGTGGCTGGCTTCCATCTTGGTGATAAAATGAGGAGCTCAGACATCCAGAGGGAGCTCGGAGTAGAGTCGGCGCTCCTTTACATTGAAAGGAGGTAGCTGAGGTGGTTTGGGTAGCTACTTATCTACTTACTTACTTAGGGTACCATCTTGTCGCTTTCCTTTGGAGGTCTGGATACATCCAACTGGGAAGATATCTTGGTGCCTTGAACTCAGTGGAGAGATTGTAAATCTGGCCTGGGAATGCCTTCGTATTCCCCAGGAGAGAGGGATTATTGGGATGCTTTGCTTAGACTGCTAAGCAGGCGTGACTGAATATACAGAAGAAAATGGAGGGATGGACTTTTGAATGTTTCAAGCCAGGTAGAAAACGTTTTATTTTATAAGTTACTTTGAGTTGAACTTTCTAATTTTATTTCCTGAATTTTATTTTATTGCCCTCATTGTCGCCAAGAGAAGCAAGATCAATATGTTTCACCAGCGAGTAAACAAATCAAACAGAATATGTTAAACATTCCTATAACGTGTGCTTTAGCTATTTTGTTGTACTCATGAATTCGCTACAATTTGACAAGCTTATAAAGGAAACTGTCAACTTGTCAGCTTATTTCCTTGTATTTCTGTGAGGATGTGATAATTATAATGAAGTTTATTTTTAAGTGAAACACTTAAATTTTATAAATCTATAAATTGTTTAAAAAGCAGCCCACAAGAAGTTCTTATAGGATGAAAAAAAATACTAAATTGCATCAAATTCTCACATTTGAAACACTGCAGCTGATTCGTACGTTGTTTGACTAATTGATCAATCAACTGTTTCGGCACCATGGAGGATTAATTTTACTAAAACTTTCTGCTCCACTAACTTCATATGGACATTTCCCATAGCAGGTGATTTCTGCCTGAAATGCTAAGCTAACACTGACAGCATGGTAGATCTAAGAGGTAACTTGGAATGACATTAAACTGTGTGTCACTTTGCTGACGACCCACTGTGACTCTACAAAGACCCTCTGGGAGCTTCTTGTTCCCTGTTTGAAAACCACTGAGCTCTGAAGCTACCAACACCCCCTGTATTAAACTAAGAGCTTTCATACTCTCCCCAGGCTGAGTGAAAGCAGACCTCTGACTCTCCATCAGCAGTGCTGAGTGAAAAGTATTTCTCAGCATGGAGGATTTCCTTTGTCTGGAAAACCATCTTGTGGATGGATTCTCTGTCTCCATTTAATTCAGTTCCATCCTTAGATTTTTCTTATTTCATGTCAGGATTATCTTGAACGTCAGAGAAATAGCATATTTATTCTATTTAACACATCATTTGAGGAAATATTTATTAAGGGAATTACTTTAATATCAATATTTAGAGTAAAATATCTAATGATGTGTCTGTCTATACTATTGCCCTCATACGTAACCTGTACATCTATGGGTTTATGCAGAAAATATTTAAAAGTCAGCAACTTCTAAATATGATGACTCTGATTTGACATTAATGTATGTTTTGATGAAAAAATGTACCATTCTCATTGTAGGAGCAAATATGTCCTATTTTTAATTCAAAAGCTGCATAGACACTCACCCCTGCACACTGTGTTTTTCGTATGAGGTTCTGGTGGACATTATGTCAAGAAAGCCTTGCTGTTATATTCACTGATTTTTGTTTTTTTTTGTTTTTGTCAATACACGTTACTGCAGTTTCAGACACTAAAAGTAAAATGAAGATGCTTTCAGAAGTAAGTTTGGTTGCTCAAAGAATCTTGGGACAACTTCTGTGGATTCAGTCTGTCTCAGTGTTTTTCTCTTCCTCTTCCATGAAATACAGATGGAGTCCATGATGTTGAAATAGGGGCTCTGTGGTGGTCAGACCATCTGCAGCAGGACTCCTTGATCTTTTTTTGGCTAAGGATAGTTTTTTTTATGACTCTGGCCGGATGTTTTGTGTAAGTCTGGGAAATAAATCGATGGCAATATACTTAAATTCACTAGATACAAACTGTCATGAAAGCACACCACAAAAATGCAAAGTTATGTCATGTTATTTGTGTGTTATTTGCTGATAAATACACTAAAGGGATAAATAAAACCTTTTTTCTCCTGGCCTTTAAAAAAAAAAAGTTTTCCCTTTTTATTTATTTTTAACATTGAAAAATGGTCAGTTAAATTAGTTTTTTTTTTTAGAAGAATAATAATTTATATAAAAATACATTTTTAACGTCAAAATCAATACAGATTTTTACAAAGCAATGTCAATTAAAAAGAAGTCTAAAATGTAAAATAAGTGATTGCATAAGCATTTACCCTTTTTATAATGACTCACATCATTCAACAAGGGTGCAGCCAATTTATGCTAAAGGTCACACAATTAATTAAATGGATATTATCTGAATGCAATGGATGTGTCTCAAGTGAATGTAGTCTTAAGACACCTGTATCTGGAAAGTCCAGTCACTGGTGAATCAGTTATAACTTGCTTTGGAGTACAATTAAATCCAAAATTGAGAAATGGAAGAGACATAGCACATATGTAAGTCTGCCTGAAGTGGGCAAGAAAGAGATCAGTGAGGGAGGCCACCAAGATACCTATGACTCCTCTGAAGGAGTTACAACCTTAAGCGACTGAGATGGGAGAGCCTGTGCATAGAACAACTGTTGTGTGTTCTTCACTAGTCAAAGCTTTATTAGGGAGAATTTCAGAGAGAAAGCCACTGCTGCTAAAAAGCTCATATTATATCTCGACTAGGGTTCACCAGACGTGGGAGACTCTGAAGTCAAGTGGAAAAAGACAGACATCAATCTAGACGCTATGTTTGGCTGACACCAAATACTCCACAGCATCACAAACACACCATTCCCACTGTGAAGCATGGTGGTGGCAGCATCATTATTTGGGGATTTTTTATTAGCAGCAGGGTCTAGAGAGCTTGTAAATGGAGAGGGTAAAATAAATGCAGCATAGTATAACAAAATCCTGGAGGATAACTTGATGAGGTCTACAAAGCCGCGTTTCCACCGACAGTATCGGCTCGGCTCGGCACGGCTCGCTTCTAGCCGCGTTTCCACCAGAAAAAGTACCTGTTAAGCAGGTACCAGGTACCATGTTTTTTGGTACCTGCTCCATCGGGGTTCCAAAAAAAGTAGCCCGGTTGTATAACGTGACGTGTAAATTTCTAGACCGCTGATTGGTCCGAGACAACTGTCATCGGTGAGCAACTGTAGTCTACATGCCGTTACCGGCAGCTCAGCGAGCAAACTTTGAGAAACTACACTAATGTGTAAAACACCGCTTGTTCATACCGTGCTTCCACCGCGGACCTACCGCGGACTATACCGTGTTTCCACCGCGGACCTTATAGTATTATTGTATGAACAAGATCCGCGTCACCCGTTGCCCACCGCCGGCACTTCCGCATATCCGCGACACAATTGTACATGATTTCAGCGCAACAGTGTGCGTGTGCAAAACTTCTGTGTGTCCCGGGATTCATTCCAATACATCTGATCAGACCAGATACGTCCTGGAGAAAAAGGACACATATTCACACTTTTGTGTCCACCACGGATCACTGCTCTGCAGAGCTTCAGTGTCCCTCTGGACAGCTGAAAGCTGCACACGATAGCCCCACCCCCCAGCTGCTCTGGCAGGGTCGGTGGAAACGCGAACATTACCGGGCCGAGCCGAGCCGAGCCGATACCGTCTATGGAAACGCGGCTCAAGAGAATTGTGATAGACAGAAGACAATGGCCCAAAGCATACAGCCAAAGCTACACAGAAGGGTGAATGTTGGCTAAGTCATAGCATAAACCTCAATCTAATAGGGAATTTGTGTTTGGACTTGAAAAGGACTGTTTACACAAGATCCCTGTGAAACCACTAAATACTGACACGAAGGAGGTTAATACTTCTCTTTTTTACGTTCATGTTTTTAAATGACATTACTTTGAAGAAATCTTTTTCACTTTGACATTAAAGAGTCTTCTTTTGTAAAAATCACTCTTACAGTTGGCTGTGCTTTTATCCTACTTTGTCTGCTGTGGTACTTTATCATTAAACCCACTAAAGAGTGTGAGACATGACAATAGTTATATTACAGTATAGGATGCCTGTTTTTCATTCTTTGTCTGCGATTATTCAAAGCATTCAGTCCATTTTCAGTCTAATAACACGAATAATGCTTATAATCTTTTATTTCTCTGTGTGGTGTCTGTGATACTGCAGGAGCTAATAACATCTGAGAGCACAGCATAAAATGCCATTATAATTTCCTCTTCCTTCTGAACAGTAAGACCTTTTGTTTTTTCTTGTTTATTTTTGCAGTTTATTTTGCTCAGATCTAATTTAGTGATATAGATAAGTTGAGCTGCATGTGTCGCAAGGTTGCTATGCATTTCCAATCCAATCCTGATAAAAACCGCTGATTACATTTATCGACATAGAGCATTAGTCATAGTAACTGCACATCGGATTTTCATGAATCCTTTGGGAGTTGGAGCGATGCGAAGCCTTGGTTTGAGACCTTGTTTGAGATGAGCAGCACTCACTCAGGGCTATTGGTTGTGTCTCTTGAAAAATAAAAATTCTGTTGGTTTTCATTCCCTTACTTTTGCTGAATTTCCCTGGAAAAAACATACTGGGAATGAGGGTTCACCATATAGAGTTGTATCGAGCTGTTCGAGATGGTATGTGCCTTCTTAGCCTTAGTTTTAGCCCGTGAACGTGGAGTATAACGAACAAGAAAACAACTAATGGATTCTTTTTTACCTTTCTATGCTGTTTACCTCACTCTTCTTTAAACACTCTGATCTGATAAAAACTTCATTTATGGCTGAACACTCCTCAATTTTAATTACTTATCTAAAAAAAATATTTCAGACTTGAATTTATGGTCTACATAATACTAAACACAATGAAGTTGTTTAAAGAGTGATTATGAACTCAGTAAATCAAAGACTTTTGTGTTGATTCAGGGCTCCAGACTCACTTTCTCACTGTTAACACTGGTGTGACAAACTTTCTCAGTTACTATTTATTTATTACTATTTATTACTATTACTATTAACCTACCTGCTGCTCTCATGAGGTTAAAGCTAACAAGCCTCCTACAACTTCAGTGTCATCCAAAGTAAACCTTTGCATGTTTAAAGCACTTGCTGTATCATCGCCTGTTTCAGTCAGAAAGGTGTTGTGCACATTATTTTTAGTGCCCGTCTGTGATTTATGTGGGCGTTTAGATTCAGTTAACCCTTCATTCCTGCTGATAACAGAAACATATGGTTTACTGGTCTGACTCTTTCTTCTTCTGCACCCATCACTGAAGGTCCCTGCAAAAGTAAAGAAAAGAAGAAAGAAATAGAAGTAGTTTTAAACTCTGTCATTACAGTGAAATTGCTAAATAGTAGTTAAATAATATAAAATAATATAAAATGTGGCATACCACTACAGTGAATGTCAGATAGGCTTTACCCTTTTTGCAGCTGCTGGTTAAGAGAGCAGACTGCTCCCATCTGTCCTGGGACTCTTAGCTGACTCAGGCGTTTATGTTCCAGGGGTTGAGAGGACAGGCGATGATGGCTGAAGGGCTTTGTTTCATGTTCACACATCATCAGCCTTATTTCTGTGTTTCCATGCACATCATAGTGCTTAAGACCTGAACGGTCGCTCTGGGCCTTTGTCTGGAAACGTTTAAGACAACACACTAATGGGGAAATGGTAGTCTAGCAGGACGTCTGCTGGTTGTTGTAATGTTTCTCGACTTGAATTCTCTAAAGGCAAGAGCACCAAAATAGTTTCACGCAGTATAATCTTATTGTACAGATACATTCATCGTTGTTGTTTCCAAGGACTGAAATTACTGATTAGCATTTATTACTGCGTTTTTCATTAATTAAACTGGCCTCAACATATTGGTATACAATACTGCTGGTTTTAAAAATCCTCATATTTAAGATGATAGCCCAACCCTTACTGTTTATTTGGAAGGGGAAGGTTGATATTTGATATTGATAGCAGAACAGTTTAGTTCAATTCAGTTGAAAAATGTTCCTTTTAATGTCCTCGCCATTTGAAGCAATTGTTTACTACCATACTATATATCTCAAAC
Organism: Chromis chromis; assembly: GCA_900302755.1. Lineage (NCBI taxonomy): Eukaryota > Metazoa > Chordata > Actinopteri > Pomacentridae > Chromis > Chromis chromis. Next base: position 8,473 of record OMNN01056916.1, read on the forward strand.
TTAACAGCTACTTTACTGTTGTTAAAAATCTGTAAACATCTGTAGATTTCTAACCTTCTGAAATTTAATGATCAAATAATTTTGTGTTTATTTATTTATTTACAGTAAATAGACTTTTTAAAATATCGATTATGTGATTGGTGTTGTTCCTTACATCCTGTTGGGATAGTTGTGCCTGTACCTGACAATATGATTTCACATGATGCCCAAACTTATAGCTCTAGTTCATGCCTTGTTTTTTCAAGAAGGAAACTGGAGAAGGTTACTAATTGTTGGACAGGAAAAAAATAATTAGGGATACCAAACTGTCATCACTTTGTTTAAAAAACAACAACAAATGTGATATGCAAGGAAGGATTCATTTTATTCTTGATTAATCTGTTCTCTATTTTCTTCATTAATGAATGAATCATAAAATGCCATTAAATAGTGAACAATTCCTGTCTACAAGTGTCTTCAGTATCTTGATTTGTCCGACTAACAGTCCAAAACAAAAGGTATTTATTTAGATATAACTGATGACTAAGAAAAGCAGCAAATATTCACATTCGAGAAACTGAACGCAGTGAATTTTACCTCATTGTGCTTTCACACCTAACTCGTTTGGTTTGGTTAAAAACACCGGGTGTTGTAACAGCAGATCTCTGTCTTTAGTATGAATTCAAAAGCTAGACTACTAATGTACACATATGCTGTTTGTGAACTTTTCAGGAAGCCGTTTTAAAATCTGTGTGTATATTTATGCCAGAAATTTGGTAACCATGTCCGTAGAGCCGTGCGTGGAACCGTTTTCGTAATTGCTCTGCATGCCTGCTTCCAATGGATTTCTGATCATCATCATCTACTTCCGACTGCACCCGCCAACATTCACTCCTGAACAGTGTAGAGTACATTAACTAGCACAGATGAAAACACAGCAGAACATCTGTTTACTAAATGCTGACTTGAATGGAGTGAATGCAATCGCCTATTTCATGTTTTAAGTTCGTAATTAACTTTACTTACATTACTTTGTAGAAATTTGTCTTTTTTGTAAATTCCAGTCAAAAAAAGCCAGATTATGTTGTCCATGAGTCTGTGTTGAAAAGCAATCAAACAAGAAAACTTCCAAGTGAGATGAATCGTTTTTAAAGGTACTATATGCAGAATTAAGTACTTCATCTTTGAAGCAGAGCTTACTTTGACCCCGGAGAATGGAGCAGGTGTCACCTCAAACCACAGGTGGCAGATTTTTGCCTATTGTGTATCGATGTTTTGCAGCTAAGTCCAGCTCTTTTCCATCTTTGTCAGACAAATTCCTCCACATATCAGACTTGCCTTGCTTTGCTTTTGTACAGTAAAATCTTGTTTTTAACTTTATTTGTTGAAACTATCCTTTTGGTCGCTGTAAATCCTGGTACCTGCAGTTTATTTTGTGACCGTCTGCTTTTGCCCACAGCAAAGTTAAAACCTGCTCCCATGAGATTTCCTTTGGGACCTGCGGTATCCCAGTCCACTCTACATGTAGCATGTATGTGTGGGTTCCCCTTGACATTACTGTAGGCCCTGGGGCTGCAAATGCTTTGGAGGCACCGATAACCAGGCAGGGTTACAGACTTGGATGGAATGATTAATCACTCTATGGAAGTGCAAAAGAATGTCATTCCACACAACACAGAGAAGGTCTTTATCCATTTATCCTCACTGCATCCTGACAGCCATGCTACTGTCAGGACTGTGCCCTGCGGCGCTCTCCAAGGTGCTGGATGACTCCCTCGCTGCTACCAGCAGCACAATCAGCACCTTGGAGAGCGCCGCAGCACACAGGCCTGACAAATTCAGGACCAGAGCCAGGATGAATATGCAGTACCCTCGGAATTGCTAAAGAACAGCAACATAAGAGCATTTAACAAAAATTGATCAAAAGCAGCAGCATTGAAACAGCTGTTTGCGGCTTGAACTCTCAAGGGACACAGTCTGTTTAATAGCATGTAAAGTGAAAGAAAAACTACTCTTAAGTTATTGAAATAATGTTCCTTTATAATTGTAGCACAATAAAACAATAACATACAATCTGTGAGAAACATATTTCATTAATCACATCAAGAACCCAATTAATCAGTTCTTCAGTTTAAACTGAAATGTTACAATGGTTGAAAGAAGAAATCTAAATAATCTCAAAAGAAATAATATAATATAATATAATATACAAGTCCTTCAGACCACTGTTTGCAACTTTTTTTTGTTTTTTTACAGGGAAATGCATTAATTACAATTAAGGACAAAAAGAAGTGTGCTTGCCACCCTCTCTCTTCCGCCCTCCTCCTTTCTGGTGTTCTTCCCCTCAAACTCTTTGGCTGTGTGTTTAAAATCCATAGCCTGAAGAATGTGACATTAGGGTGAGGTGGCTCAGTGTTTGCCCTGATCAATCAGACCGTCAGAACCAATTAAAACTTCAGTCTGATGGATCTTTTGTCAGCTCATTCAGTCCATTAAAAAGATGATTGAGTGATCCCTCAGTTGTACCTCTAAAATATGTCTGTACAAGATGTCTCATTTTCATCATTTGTCTTCTAGTTTGCACATAAACCAATCAACCGCAAAATTAAAACTGCTTAACATTGTGTAGGTTTATCTCATGCTGCCAAAACAGCTCTGAATCATTGGAGCATGGACACTGGTCCTCTGGGGGTGTAATGTGGTGTCTGGCACCAGGACACTAGAAGCAGAGCCTTTTGGTCCTTTGTAGGGATGCGATTAAAAACATATTAACCGATAAGGCAGAAGACAAAGGACATAAATGTCAGAAAATGTGTTGTACATTAAGGAGGTGGTCACTGGGGCTACCGGCAGTTCCATGTTGGCAAACAGAGAGCAGTGTGGGAGCTTAGCTTGTAAAGGGCATCATGAGAAAGTCTTCTGTGACGTGTCATGCCTGTCAGCCAGAGCTTGTTTTGTCGGCAAGCTGAAGTGTGCTAAGAGAGCATAACTATGGCTGATAATCTACGCCATTGGACCACATTCAAAGTGGCTGTATCAGACACGGAATGATGTCCATTAAATTATTTCTCATTTAATTGATTAGTGATTGAGCAGGCTGTTGATTTGTCAGTTAAGAAATGTGCTCAGTATTTGCTTCCCTGGTCCTCTGGATCACTGGGTCACGGAGTGGGGAAATGTGGTGGTGGTACAAGTCAAAGTAATGAATGCCCGAGGTTTCCCAACAGAACTTTGCATAGTAACAAGATGATTGATCAGTGGTTTTCACTTCCCCTGTCAGTGATTTGACTGTTGTGGCTGATTGGTTTGAATTTACACATAAGCATTAAAGCAAAAAATTAAAAATAAAGCAGGTGCCTTCATGTATATTTTCATGTGATGACACACTGATGCAAGATGATGAACCATGGATCACTGCGTTTCAAAGCTGTCTCAGGAATCAAAGAATGAGTGTTTTGGGTGCACTGTTTCAAGGACACAAGGTGGTGAGCGGAAGCATTAAAGTCATGAGTATGCTATCAGGAGCCGGGTGTCTGAGGCCAGTGTTCCTGTCTGACATACATCCTCAGAGATGCTGTATCTTGGTGCCAGTGTCCTTGGAGCAGCGCAGCATACAGATAAGCTGTGCCATCTGGGCGCTGTGCGGTTCTGTCAGAGGGCGTGACACTCAGTGGCATATACCAAACAGCCACAGCCCCTCAGGACAAAGCACCGTGAAATCCAGCAATAACACTGAGCCACTGGGCGGCATAAATGCCACTCTGACGCTATTACTATGCACCCTCAGTTGTCACTGTCCCAGTGTAGGCATTTTATGCAAACTGTGGGTGGTCTATGGCTAGCTGCCTCATCTTCAGCAGTTCTGTTTTTTTTATTGATTTATTGGACAGGATTGTAGGTGGATGGAAAACAGAAAAATGCACAGAATCTCAACTGGTCTCTGTTCAACAAGGAAAAAACTAAGAACTAAAAACAGATGAATCTCTTAATTTACCTATTTAGAACATAATTAGGTGTAAACTTGGAATAGGCTCAACTATGCTGAAACCAATGAGTACTTTACTAAGTATGACTGTTGTTAATGTGTTTCTTGTGTTGTGTAGTGTGTTGACTAATTGATGCATTATTTCCACTGAAAATTTTGTATCAAGTCACTCAATGGTGAACAACTGTCTCATAGTTTTCCAAGATGATTTCTTGTTTTGTGTGTTCAAGAGTCTAAAACAGAAAGAAAACAGCAAATCGTCACATTTGCGAAGCTGGAACAAGAGAATGTCTCTCTCTACCAGCTAATGAGATAGATGTCTGGCTTTAGCTGCTACAAGCTCCCCTTTCTTCTGTTGCTGTTTGCTGCCGGGCAGGTGATATGCAGTGGCTTTATCAGAGCTTGCTGCAAACACTGAACCAGATGATAACTCTGCCACAGAACCAACACTATCCCCTGAAAGATGCAAAAATGCTCCACAGGGCCGAGGGGAGCAACAGACTTGTGTGATCTTTCTGTGGGCTTGTCTCTACAAACGTCACTGCTCAAATTACACAGAGTCCTGGTAGTCTGTACTCAGGTGCTTTAAGCCAAATGTTAGCATCTTTAAGAAAGAGCAGCACACAGACCTTCAACTCATTTCATAAACTTCGTCTTTGTTCAGACAGCAACATGCTGATTCAAAGCCCATCATTTCAGCTTGTTCCTTCAAGAGGGACTAAACAAGGACAGTTGGTAGAAAACCAGTTTTTATATATTTTCAAACACCACACAAGGCAGCGTTTTGGCCTTTCTATTTGAAGTGCTCTGAAATGACTTGTACTATGAATTGGTGCAATACAAATGAAAGTGAATTGTAGTGAGAAAAAAAAAAGAAATGAAAGAAAAGTAACAATTTCAAAAGTCCAGTACAATCCAGTAGAATTTCAAATGAACTGCCTCCAAGTTGAATAATAATCAATATATGAGACCAGGCCTTGTGTCTGGTGCAGGACAGTGGACAGCGAGTTTTAGACTCAAGTTTCATTTTCCATTCTTTACTTTAGATTTTTCTGGTTTGGTTTAGGCACCAAAACTTTGTGGTTGGGTTGAAGAAAATGTCACGCTTTGGTTGAGACTTTTACAACATTAACTACATGTTAGAAGCTTAGTTAAGTTCAGGTACCGTGATTACTTAGTCATGTTTAAGAACGATATCATGGTTTGGGTTCAAATATGACCTACACTACATGTTACCAGGGCAACAGGTCCAGCCCTATCTAATATATGATTGACTGAAAAGGAGCGACGGATTTGTGACACGTCACAGACAAACGTAGAGAATATGTTTCCCTCAAAGCAAAGTTGGTTTATTTACATAGAAACATATTTTTGTGGAGACTGGGTTGTATAGACAGGTGACAGGTCATTTTGCACCAAAGCCTATGAGCAAGTTGGTGAAAGCTAAAGTCTTAAGGCTAATATTATCATTAAGTAGTATGTCACAGTTCTATGCATATTGCATGCAACAGTATGAAATCGCTAAGGGCAGGTGTAATTTATACTGAAGATGAACAGTATGATGTGATTTGGGATGCAGGGATTATTTACTATTTTCAGCATGTTTATTTTGTGCATTTGCATCCTAACATGTGATCGCTAATACATGAAAATTAGCACTAATACTAAGTATAGCTGAGACTGATAGGAATTTCATTGGTTTTGCAAGTGTTTGGTCAAAAACCAAAGTATTAGACAAATTAAAATGTTGTCCTGATGATGTTGCGAGATGAAAAGTTAGTAAATCACCACAGTTACCACAGTTCTTCCTGAGGGGGGCATACATGTGTGAGCCAAATTTCATGGCAATCCACATTTTTTTAAAGACTCTCAATGACACAAGTGTCAACATCATGAGAAAGTAATGGGATAATCACAGTCAGTGGAGTTTATCCTCTGTTTACTGTGAATATCAGTCAGCTTCACTGTTTGGATTTGCATCTTTTTGTTGGCTCATTATGAGCTCAATCCTCCTTTTCAACAAAATCTTTATTCAACATTTTATTTTGGGCCCTGGGAACATATTTTCCCTATCATCTAACATCAAATAGATTACTCAATTGAAAATTAATCATTAGTTACATCTCCATATTGGATTTTCATTAACAGTCGTAAGGCATGTGCTTATAGAGTTGGAGTTAGGTGGCCTTCCTGGTTAACCTTCCATTGTGGCTTCATTTGGAGTGAGATCCCATGAAAGTTCTCTCATTAAAATGTCCTGATGAGTTTCACAGCCAGCCAGTGTCTGGGATGATTGCCCTTAATGATATTAAGTTTGGCTTGGGGATATTATATTTGGCTTTGGGGTGCTGAATGAGTTTTCAGACATGCAGGGTTCAGCGGCGGTGGCAAAGCCAGAGGAAATGAGCATCGCAGCTGATGCCTCTAAAGGCCAGTGCCAGCTCAATTTGCACTGTTTGGCTCTGCAGCCCTCAGCGAATGCTCAGGGAATATTTTACTCCTCTTGTACATCACATACCGGGAGGTAGCTGCTTCCTGAGTTTGAAATATTCCTACTACCACACTTTTCTTATGAGCTGGGTCGCCCAGTGCTTGTTAGTAATCTGTGGCTCAGATAGGGTGAATTCATTCTCAGAATTATGGCTTTAATGCTATTGCTTTTTCTGTGTGAGTGGGGCGAAGTCTAATAGAGATGTGAGATGAGCTCCTGCTGTGCCCATGGAAGACATTTCAGAGAAACTGGATCCATGTACCTTAAAACTCATTTGTTCCTGTTCTCACATGTGTCACTATGACACATTCAGGTAAAGGTTGAGCCACTGTAGCTACAAAGATCACTGTCTCCAAGGTGGAAAACAGTGGCTTTCAAACAGTCAGGAGGACATAATGGATTTCACTGCCAAGGACTGCGCAAGTTTTAAAAAAAAATTTCATCTTTTGTTGACCAATATCAGCCTGTATATTTGGCCGACCAATACAACCGTCACGGGTCACAAGAAGTAATGGTAACATGTCAGGATATAAATGTTTTCGTGAAATGTTTTAGCTTCTTAGATAAGTTTGAGGTGTCTCTTTGTTTCATTCAAAATGCTCCATGGCACCGTTTTTCTCTCTGGCTTTTGGTCCGTAACTCGTCCCTGATGTCAGTATGGCTGATGTCACGGCACAGCTGCTGTCATTAACTTGTATTTGAGCTCATTTTGTCAGATAATGTAATGATCAGGAAACAATGATTTTATCTGCAGTGCACAGTAATGAGTTGTGTTTAAGGTATGAGTCATGACTGATTAAATTTCATCCTACATGCAACATCTGATCACAGGGACAGAGAAATATGTAAATGGGACAAACTGTGCTTTGAATTTGGCTGCCTTTAAAACACAGTGTAGGTGAAATAGTTCTGCTGGATACGTGTTCAGATTCAGCCAGTAACAAATGACATGCACAATTAAAAATCTATTTGATGTGAGCTATCAGTAATTACAGGCATTTGTGTACAATCACAACTGAACTTCCTCGGGAAACGTGAGCCAGTCCAGCAGAAATGGACCTGGTGTATGAAGATAAGGAGCAGAGTCTACTTTGCTGAGACTTAAAAGTAAAGGAAGATACTTATTTGGTAATTTCTCTGAGTTCAAACATTTTGTATCTGTTATTTCAATTTTGAATCATTAAAAATGTGAACAATTCATTTTCATTTATGAGTTTAGTAGCACTTGATTATGGTGCAGTGTAGTGATATTTTACCCTAAAACAAAGTAAACCATTTCCAGATGGCCCCTTTTAGCTTGAGATTTTTAAAGGTTATTCAACATTTCTCAACATTATCTTTTCTCTCCTGTCAGACAACGTGTTCATCTTGCACGTGTTTTTGCTCCGTGAATAAATCTCGCATCTTGATAGTCTTCCCAGTGTCACTCTGTGTCTTTATCATTTCTGACATGTCACAGCAGTGAAAGCACAAATGGAATTTCACATTAACAATACTTTTGCTCCATTAATTATTGCAGTGCAACAAGTCAGCACATTATTCAGTACATCTCTGTTTGACAGGCTGTAATACTGGCTGTAAAAAACAGTGCTCTTTTGGAAATAATGATGGATGAAGATAAGCATATTTGTACTTTGATTTCTTGTGTCTTATCCGCCAACATAAATCAGTATATGTTCAGTATGCTCATTTATGAGCTGATTTGTCAGTCTGTTACTACTAGACAGTACCTTTTGTGCTAAACTATCTGGCCATGCGGCAGTGTTGAATTATATATCCATATAAATGTCAAAATAAATATTTTCTGTTTGTACACAAAGCACAGCAACATGATTTCTTAGTTGTGCTGGGTTGCAGTTCAGTCAATACTACTCTATAATATTCGCCCCGACTTGCTATGTGAATTACCAACAGCCCTGCTCTCAGCTTGAGTTGCTGCAACGAGCTTTGTCAGTATTTCTCTGCTTCTTTTTATCCTTACTCACCAGCTCTGCTCTGTTCCTCGGGGGGAATAAAAACCAATAACACACCTTCGCAGGAAAACAAATGATGACGTCAACACCAGAGGTGGCGGTGTGGTTAGTGGAGGATGCCGCCGTGTTGAGTTGAGTCAGCAGTAAATGGAAAAGTGGAGATACTCTGCCCAGATAGAGGAAGTGCAGAAAGAAGGAAGCTTTGTCTGGTAACAATCAGACTGAAGACACAAAGAAGCCTCTGGGTAAAACTTTTTGCTTTTCCACATCAGTTACCATATTAAACATTCCATCATGTCAATGGCAGATCTCCGGGCCTTCTCCTGTCACAGAGGCAACCAGACAAAAGACTTCACCAACTTTTGTGACTATGTAAAGTTCTAAATCTGACACCTAACTCTGGCCTCTGTATGACTCAACTCTACTATATTCAATTGGTAGTGTCAGATTTAGAAGCTAAACCCACCATTGGGTTGAAGCTGCATCATGGCTTTAGTTCATTAATTGCTGAACATTAACTTGCAAAGTCACGACCTCATGTCTGGTTTTCCACTTGCTTCACCATTTCTTTCATTGCTCTTTCTGAAAAAAACATGGTTTACTCTCCATAGTCTGAGACAAACTGACAACACTCATGAATATTCAGCAGCAGGACTCTATTCTGACATTATTTTATTATTCTCTCTTATTTTTCCTGTAATCTCTGCTGTCTAATTATTATTAATGCAGATATAAAGTAACCACAACTTCTAGACTTGTCCATGAAGTCAGCTTGTTTGTCAAATTGTGATATTTATTGTGATATTTATCCCAAAAAGCATTGTTAAATGCAACTATATAATTATCTCCATTATATGGTGTGAGCCATTTGACATCGTGTTGGGTGAGGCTGTGTTCCAGAGCTGCTTTTTAGTTATTTGCATTATTATTACAGAGTATAGAAGTCCCAGTTTCAAACGTTTGAACGCACCTCCTCATTCAGGGTGTTTCTCATTACTTTTACTGCATTCCACATTGTACAACAGTCCTGTGATAGGCATTCTGGTTAAGTGTTGCCTTGAATTCTGAATAAATGTCCAACAGTGTCAGCAGTTCTAAAGCCAGAAATACCTGCAGGGAAGACAAAACAGAAACTACAGGAGAGAGAAGACACAAAATAAGACGTGCAGTGGTGACATATAAATGTATGTAGAGAGAGAAAGAGAGGAGAGTATTAAGAGAGGTGCTCAGTGCATCATGGGGAGTCCTCCAGCAGTCTAAACCTATAGCAGCATAACTAAAGGATGGTTCAGGGTCACCTGAGCTGCTATAACTAAAAGTCCTGGCTGGAAGCTTCCAAACTGAGAGCTGGTTCCACTACAGAGGAGCCTGAGAGCTGAAGTCTCTGCCACCTATTCTGCTTTTTGAAACTCTAGTTTAAATAGGTGAGCCTGCACTGCAAGAGTTATTTATTTGAATAGTAGATGATTCTCATTATTAGCTTTGTATGTGTCGAGAAGGATTTAAAATTATTTTCAAGCCAATAAAGAGAAGCTATAATATGGTAGAAATGTGATCTATCTTGTTGGTTCCTGTCACAATTTTTGCTGTAACATTTTGGATTTAAGAGAGTTATTGAGGCATTCTGATAGTAGAAATCGCAGTCCAGCCCAGAAATAACAAATGCATGGAGTAGAATGGAATCAGAGACAGGTTGTTCCTAAGATGTTCCTGTTTTTGACAGTATTTTGCTGTCCTCGAGACTTGTTTCATGTGTGAATTAAGGGACATATCCTAGTCAAAAATATACCATCTGGACTCATATACCTAATTCCAGATTTCCACTGGTGTAATATTTGTCTCTTGTTTTTCTATCAAATCTGGTTAAATCAGTTCTCTTCTTCTTCTTGGTCTCCCTCTGTAGTGTTTTTGCCAACCAGCCACTCACCAACAGGTTATGTTTCGATGTGTCTACTGCTTGAACTGTGGAAGCACTGATGTGGGCTTTAATGTAACCACAAGGTCACCAATGTTGGGCAACACGTGGATGTCAACACATTGGTCCACGTGGACCATGTGGGCTTTGGTGGATGACAAAATTTATGTCCCATGTACATCTTGCGGGCACTTGAATAAGAAAAACATGAATCGGCCTTACCTTGATGCAACACAAAAAAGAAAGAAATTCAATCAGTTAAGTTTTAGCAAGACTCACCTGTTAACTGGAAACCTCATGGAGATGGTTAACATCCAGACAACAGTGAGCAAAGCTGATGTACCAGATGGTTTGTTACACAGAACCACCGTCCTTGGAAATTAAAAAGGAACTTTCAAAAAATACTTGGCAGGTGATTGGATGAACAATCACTCAATGACTAACTCACAGCTTACAGATCCTGTAGTTCCCAGTAGTTCCTCATACGCTGCTGATTAGTCTGACTAACTGTGAATCTGCCCTAAATAGCAATAATGATCATGATCTCCTGCTTCACAAGGTAAATAGTCTGCAAAAGTGTTATCAAGGGAAACGATGGCTACTTTGAGGAATCTAAAAGATGACTGTAATCCCATGTGTTAACAGTTCTGACGTTTTTCTAATACACTGTAAAAAATGGTAAAAATGACCTACTTAAGTAAGTTGGTGTGTTCAAACTTTTAACTGCTACTTCATCTACTTCCACTACTTGACATGAAGGGACATAGATGAATGGACCAGTGTGGGAAAGAAAGAAATTTCTTAGCAAATTAGCTTTGAAAATAACCAAACCAGAACCCATACAGTAGCAAGAGCCAAGATTCAAAGGTTAGAGATGAAGATCTGAGTTGGGTAGTAAAAGTTTATTATTATTATTTTTTTGCTTTATTTACATTTGAATAGTTCTACAGGTAGTTGGGCTTAAAGTTGGGTCACTTTTTATTCAAGCTGAGAGCTGCTTCCACCGCAGAGGAACCTGAGAGCTGAAGTATCTGCCACCTATTCTGCTTTTTGAAACTTTAGTTAAAATAGGTGAGCCTGCACTGCAAGAGTTCTTTATTTGAATAGTATATGATTCTCATTAGCTTTGTATGTGCGGAGAAACAGTTATTTAAGCCAAACAGTTATTTGGCTTAAAATTGCAATTTGAAAAAATGCAGTTAGCATTATCATGTTGTAATTCGGGGGCTGCACAGTGGCTCGGTTGTTAGCACCGTCGCCTCACAGCTAGAAGATCCCCAGTTCGTGTCCCGGTTAGGACGCCTGGGATCTTTCTGTGTGGAGTTTGCATGTTCTCCCTGTGCAGCGTGGGTTTTCACCGGGTACTTTGGCTTTTTCCCACAGTCCAAAAACATGCTGAGGTTAACTGATGATTCTAAATTGTCCATAGGTGTGTGCTTGGTTGTCTGTCTCTATAGATAGACTGGCAACCTGTCCAGGATGTCCCCTGCCTTAGCCCAAGTCAGCTAGGATAGGCTCCAGCCCCCCCTGCGACCCTACAGAGGTTTAAGCGGTGTATAGATAATGGATGGATGTTGACTGTGACTTTAAAAAAAATGCAAATCACATTGCCTTATTAGTCGGAAAGATCACAATGAGATATTTTCCCCAAATCATTCAGCCCCAGATTGAACTACAATTTGAATGTGGGAATAAATTCAATCTTGAATATCAGAGTTTAAGCATAAGCACAATAACCAGTATGTTATGTGTTGTATTCTAAGGAAATGTCC
>OMNN01056941.1:2977-30959 GCA_900302755.1 Chromis chromis
CTAGATTATGACGTACTAACTCAAAATAATGTGAAATGTTCTCAAAATAATCACTTACTATCTCAAGATAGTTACTGTGTCAAAACAATGAGATATTTTCTCCATTTTTGACCCAATTTCTCAAAAGAATGACTTACTGTCGTTACATCCTGCAAACTATATTCATAAACTTACTTTACAACTAGATTTAGTTTTAGAATCTTAAAGTTGCTTCATGTGCACCACAATCACCCTAATTCAGAAATACTCACATCATCTCCAACATGGTTTGCTTACTATCAGCAGTTTTCTAGTCAGACTCATTAAGGAGACGGACCGAATCTCTTTTGGATCTGCTGAGCGGGATTCTCTGACAACGCAATGCAGACAGCAGAAGGCAGCTTGAAAAAAAACTTCAGAGATGCATGCGATAAATAAGAAAAAAGGTGAGTAAAATGATTTAAACTAAACTAAGCTCAGTGACTAACACCCCAGACCTTGGCATGGGAGATCAGTGGTTCAAATCCCGGTCAGGGTGCAGGTATCCAGTGAGGACCCTTAGGCAAGGTCCTTCATGCTGCCCCGCCTACCTACATATGTACGTCGCTTTGGATAAAAGTATCTGCTAAATGAAATTGTAGAATTGTAGAAGTTGTAATAGTTTATAAATTGACCCCGAGAGAGCATGGAGAGCTGATCGGTCTTGAGCTTTCAGTTTCACACAGAAATCAGACATAAACTGGGCTGTTAGTTATTTGGACACTTTGATAAGCTGTTATTAGTTTATACTTTGTCAGTTATTGCATTATTATGCATTGCACATTACTTTGTGTACTGTCTAGTCTCTAGTGAATGACTAATGGCAAATTGACACACTACTGATTAATGGTGGAGTCGGTGATTCCGGAGAACATTATCAGTGTTTAGCTAGATAGCATATAAAGATAGTTGGATTGTGCCAGATTTACTGTCCGTCCTGCCCTCACTGGCCCTCATCTCTAATTAGATTAGAATCGCATATTTCAGCTTTAAGCCTTTATTAGCATCAGAGAAATCTCTGACTGAAGGGACAGTGCACATTAATGAACAAACGTGAAAAATACATATTGTAAATGCGCCAGAGTTAGCATAAATGCTAATTTGCATCTGTTGTCCCTTGGCAGGTCACAAGACTAAACAAACATTGATTCACAAGGCTTAAAAGTACACAAATACAATAGAATGCAATCAGTCAATCAATAATACAAAGTGCATGATTATAAGTGTTAGAGTTAGAGTGGTAGAGTTTAAATGCTGGGGTTAAAGTGCGTATTGCCAGTATATGAGTTATTTGGAAAATACACAAAATTAATAAAGAGATCTCTCTGTGTCTTGAAGAGTTTTAAAGCTGGAATTTGTGGTGACATTCCCATGCTGGCACACCAGTGGCGATGAGTTTTATGTGACTTAGTAATAATTGGTTTCCCAGAGCTGAAGAGGGGAGCAGCTGTATCGAAGGAGGCAAAACTAGGCTACAGCAGCGAGCACTTTTGAGGAGCCTGTGGTGGAAAAACCGAGGGAGAATCATTCTGATGAAGGATTACAGTCTAAAAAAGCAAGCAATTGACATCGAGGCATACATCAAAACCATACGTTGGGGGCGCCCTGATAGCCTAGCGGTTATGTCACGTGACCCACGTGCAGTGGGGCTGCGGCTGTGCCCGGTTCGAGTCCGACCTCGGCCATTTACCGCATGTCCTTCCCCACTCTCTCCTGTTTCTAACTCTATCCACTCTAATCCTCTCTAAAATCCTCAACATGTACCGGTTTCACAAAATCAGCAGTGCATTTTTTTTTTTACTAAACAGTAATGGAAAGAAATGTCATTGGTATTTGGCAAAAATTCAGTTGTACATGTGTTGCCTGCTTTTAGTGACTGTTATATGCAATATGTTCAGCAAGCAGGGATTCATATGCCATGTAGTGCATGTTGTGCTGCAGACAATACAAACTGTGTATTTGTTTTCATTCTATATGGAAAACAAATGCCACTGACACTGGTTGTGTGGCCAGTGAAGTGACAAATGCCTTTAACATTTCAGCCAAAGATTGAGTTGTATAGTTTGTAAAAAGTTTGCTTGAGAAATGTCGTTGGTATCTAAGATTAATTCTTAATTTTTATCATTTCATCAGGTCAAACGTCGGTCCAGAGGGCTCTGGCGCAGCGTCGAGCAACAGGCGCTTGCAGCAGACTCAGGCCCAGGTGGATGAGGTATGATATATGTGATTACTGGCTTTCAACATCTAATTGAAGTTCTAAACTTTTGTTTTCATACAGGTTATTAGTAGTAATGATTTCAAATATATATTTACAGTAGTCTTAGTTATTGTGTGCCTTACATTTAGTATTTTTAAGCAGAGCTCACCTTAAGAGGCACGCCTTTAGTTTATTTTTAAGCTCTCAGGACTTTCATTACGCAATCCAGGCAAGGCGTGTTTATTTAAGGAGCTCCTTTCACATTCCAAAGGATTTTTAAATGATATGCCTTTACCAATGTACTTAGTTTCTCTGATCTATCACATTTATAGCCTTGAACTCGACTCTCCCTTCTCCGTCTCTGCCTTCAGCTGCTCTGTGTGACTCCCTCTGTTTCTTTCGGTCTTGAGCAGAAACTTGCATAACCCTTGGCAGCCGTGTCATGATTCACCACAATGTGGAATCAGTTGCTCTCAGATACTCTACCTCCACATGTCATTTCACACGCCAAAGGACATTCAGTAAAAGCCATTTCTTCTCCAGTTTTCAGAAATTATATTCAGAACCATGTCAGTGAGGCCACCAGGAATAAAAGGCTGCCAAGTCTCACTCTTAATCTCCTTTACGGCTCTCCCTCACTCCTTCTCAGTTATGGCCCCTTTGAGGTTAGCCCCTCCTACATGGAACTTTAACCTGAGTGTGTCACACGTAGTATCCCATTGGCAGCCAGAACTTATATAATCACTGTCTCCAAGGTTATGTAATGCCTGCATGGGCCTACACACTTCTCTCCACCCTGCCGTCTGTCGGAGAGGCGGGGCAGTAGTGAGGTTTGTGGATCAGTGGAACATATGGGTTATGTGTATTCTGTGATACTGTGTGTACACACATACATGTCTGTCTGATCCTAGGTGAAATCTGTTCGTAAGCTTCAGTCGGAATTTAATTAGTTTTACTTTGCAATAATGTGATCTCTCTTGATTGGTTGTTTTGTTATATAACATTGCCAAGGGCTACTTAACAACCGATGCAATGATGTCATCGTATTGTATCCACAGTATTAAGGCGCACTCCCAAATTATTTACATGTCCTCTATTCTAAATAAATACTTTTAAGGCAAGTTGATTTTCAGTGAAGTCATATAAGGATTAGCAAACATTCAGATTCACACCAAGAAACTGTGCTTGTTTTTATGTGTGTGTGTGTGTAGGTGGTGGATATTATGCGCGTTAATGTGGACAAAGTGCTGGAACGTGACCAGAAGCTGTCTGAACTGGATGACAGAGCAGATGCACTCCAGGCTGGGGCTTCTCAGTTCGAGACCAGTGCTGCCAAGCTGAAAAGGAAGTACTGGTGGAAGAACTGCAAGGTGCCTAAACACAGTTTGGTTCAAGAATAACACATATAAATTGTAATAAACTCTAGCTGATCTTAGAATAACTGAACTCTGTAGATTGGAACTGGTTAAACTTCATTGGTCTTGACAAAGTCCTTAAATATTAGTCGGTGCTGTACTGCTGGAACCATAATTTCCCAGAGGAAACCATCCAAAGGGATTAATAAAGTATCAGTATCTATCTATCTGTCTGTCTGTCTATCTGTCTGTCTGTCTGTCTGTCTGTCTGTCTGTCTGTCAGTCTAGTTGTTAATTTTAGAAGCATTAAAGAGAAATAATTAGACTAACAATATACTGTATGTACTTATATCAATTATAATAGTGAAGTGAAAAAAAAAAAAAAAAGAAGTTGCATTAAAGAATAAATCCTAAAAATAACAATTCACTTTTCTTTCAATAAATACATATTCGGTCTTGTGAAATTGTGCATCACTGAATTTTCTCTACTTTTACCCATTTCAGATGTGGGCCATCCTGATAGCTGTCATAGTGATCATCATCGTCATCATTATTAGTAAGTATCTGTTTGGAGAAGCTTGTTATCAACAGTACTGTTGCATTTTGTGTTACTTCAGATGATTTAAAAGATCTTTAGGATGTTTTTAGTGAGTTATATCTCAGAGCTTTTAATATGAAGTGTGAAATCATCAACTAAAATTACAGAGATTTCACCTTGATTTGATGAGGTGCAAAGGTTTTGGCCATTTCAGATTGTTAGATTCTAATCTGTCGCTTAATACCATCAGAAGTTTCCCCAGGTCACTCTGCAACATGATTACGACCCCAAACATGAAGCCACAACTAAATTATTTACAATCCGCAGCAAAAAAAATAAAAAAATTTAGCCTTTTGAAAACTGTTTTCAACGGCAAAGTATGGATGTGATTTGTTTTTGTATTTGTATTTGTCAGTTGATAACAATTTAAAGCACTATTTTTGAAAGCATCCTTACCTTATTCTCATTGCCTAAACCCTTTGCACAGTGCTATATACTGTATTTACTGGTTATATATAACTTTATCTAGTTTTTATTACATTTACAGACTTCCCTTGATAAAAACCAGTTAGTCTAAACAAGTTCTTACTTTATTCACAGTTTGGAACTACTCATAAAACATCACCAGGAGGAGGAGGAGGAGGAGTGGAAACGATGAAGAAGAGAAGTGGAGCAATGTGCATGATTCATGTCTCAAAGGAAGAATTTACATGATTACTGGCCACTGAGCTCCACATTTTCCCCCCTCTGTAGGGGTCTTCATTCCTTGTCCTGGATTGCCCTGTGTGTGTGTGTATGTGTGTGTATGTGTGCATTTGTCCAAGTAAAGTATCATCATAATTCTGCAGTTTTACCCTGTATTAATACACCATCCCAGACATCAGTAAACTTGCATTAGAATGCAGCCCCATATACCAAAGAAAACTGAAATGTAGATACAAAAATGTGTCGATAACTAGAAGTAAAACTTGAGCAAAGCCCATAAAAAAGTAGAAGTGAATTGTCCTGGACGTTGTAACAAAGCACACACACACACACACACACACCCATTCCAGTCTCAAGGCTAGAAGTGAAGAAAATTATTGTAAACTCTCCTCAACTTATATTTACATTTTTATGTTTTATTAATAGCAACTGATTTTGTGTGCCAGGCTTAAAAAAAAAGTGCCTTTTCAAGGATATGCTGTTCTGTGTTTGTCTAGATTGTGACAGTAATCTTGCATATCATCAAAGAGATGCCCCCTTTCCAGCACAAAGACATTTCCACTTCTCAGAGTTTGACACCAGTATTTAGATTTTTCTTTTAATTTTTTTCTTTTCTTTTAAATTCGGTTTGCTTTGTGGATGGTTACAGTAGACGAGTGAATAGTGGAAGCCAATGCCTTTTTTTCTATTTTTGCTAATTGAGTGAATAAGACATAAAATCGAGGATTGAACGAAAAACTATTTCTTTGGTGACCTGACAACGCAAAGCTAATTAGTAACATTAGTAAACACTTTATCATGCATGTCCCTATTCATCTTTCTCTCAGGTAGTACTTAGTTTTCAGTAAAAGCTAGTATGCGCTTGAGTTTAGATAAGTGCCTATAAGCAAAGACCAACAGCCTCACAGCCTGACTAAGGCTAAAGAAACTGCCACAAAATGACAAATAACTAAAGCGCTGCAATGGGTATAAAGTGAGAGGAATTGTCTCAGTTAATGCTCTCAAGGGTGTGCCATAAAGAAATGCCTTTGTGAAATGTTCAAGCACAACAGTGTAAGAAAATGTAGTTTTAGACGGATGTCTTATTAGGTTTCTCCAATGGAGAACAGCCAAAAGTACAGCCATACCATACTGAGCACACATACCAGCCATTGATTAGTGCCTTCTGAATACTCCGACTGTCCAAACATACTGTGCTGCTTGCATCAATCCGCTGAACATGATTTAATAAAGTCTTCTGTTTAGTCACACTGGCATTCTCCCATCTGATTAATGCAAAGTGCTTCTCACGTGTGATGTTTTTGTTGAATTATACAATAGCTTTTATTTGCAGTCTATTATATGTAAAACTAATCATTTTGAAACTATAGTATTTTTTGCTGCAGTTCTTAGCTCACTATTGCAGAGCATTATGGGTGTTTTAGTGTGGACAAAAACTTGTTTGGCAATGACATTGTAATATATGCTATACCAACACTGGATTTTGGATTACTTTGTATATTAATTTCACTCTGTCTGGTGCTTTATTTCTTTCAGCAGAACTGTTATTGCATTTTTCAGTAGTTTTTTAATTCATCTAGTAACCATTTATTATTTGGGCTTCATAGAGTAAGTATGATGCCGATAAGAAAATAGACACTAACAAAAGTATTAGCTCTGTAGACATTTTTAGTATGTAGAAATAGCCAGACTGTAGCCATGAAGAAAACTGATAGGCCACTGAAATGTTTTTACAGATCAGCCTTTTATCACAGATGAATGGAACTGTCATCGTCCTCTTCTGTTTATACAGACAATTTGAGACCCAATAACTTCCAAGCCTTGCTTATGCCTACCTACTGGGAATGTATGTGGAAATAAGTGCAATTCTACTCTTTGGCCCTAAATGCCTTTTGCTTGAATAAAATGGATTTAACTTAAATCGAATCCTCTTGTGTTTTTTATTCTGATTTGTAACATGATAAATGTTAGCTGCTTTCCAAATGTGGCTGAGAAACAGATGAACTGCTGAGCAGGTCATCGGCTGTCGGATGACTCACTGACGCCTGAAAGATTGATAACAAGAATAATTATCCAATGTTTTTGTCATGCTGAAAGCTGTCTTCGCCTAACTACTAGCCCCATGACGTCCAGTCCTATTTAACTTTCCACAGAAGACAGGACTCCTGTCATGTAAAACAGCATGGGTTAGTTTCCTTTACTCGTCTTTTGTCACCATTATGATTACATTATTACAGAGAAAGCATTTGTACAGTTCTTTCACTCTGGACTGGATTGACCTTCTAGTAGAACATAGGGCAAACAACCCACTAATGTGATTAATAAAATTATCACAAATACCACATGAACAGTGTGTACCTGAGGGCCTGAGTGCCTGGGACAGCTGGCTGCCTTGTCCCAATTAGTAGTCCAGCCTTGCCTGCACTATTAATTGTAAAACAAGGAAACGAAGTCACTGTACCAAAAACATATGTATTGAAGTGTAAAGTATAAAACCGATGAAGCACCAATCTTTGAAATGTTTTTCGTTTTGTCTCATTAATGCTCCAGTATCAGCAGCAGGTTAGTTATCTATCCCTGAAATCTAAAGCCAACCAGAAAATATTCACATTTCCCATGCGAGGAGAGTTGAGATTTTTACATTTCTTCTTTTCACTCCTAAAAAAGCAACTGAATTGGTTTGTCTTTATTAAAATTGCTCATTAAGCCAATCTTTTTGCCAATTATACCATCTGATTCCAAAATATTATAATGTCAATTCAAGGAACAAAAGTCAAATTCCGTCTTGAGACAACAAGATGCGTGCACCGTATCAGCTGAACCATGCAGCGGCTCGGTTCATTCATACAGCAGGAGAGGCGTAGATGCAGCGGGCTTGTAGTGAGTCGCTGCTTGAGCAGTTTGCTCCGGATTGTTGTGTCTCCGTTGCATAACATGGGGATCCACGTGAACTGGCATGAAGCTCCTGACAGACCGCCTTGTTGGCCGCGCCCACTTGTTGCTCCGTCCAATCACACGATAGATGCAAATTACGTATGTCCAATCATCGCAGAGGGGGCGGAGTTAGGTCTCACCGGGCTCACGTTGCAGAAATGTGTCAAGCGTCCCGGAATGGATGATGATTTAGCGACGCGACTGACATTTAACTGAAAAAAAGACGTCTTATATCGCCCGGCGATCAATTAAGAAGACTTTAGCTTTAAGATATAAAAACGAAGACACGCCTGGAGTCAAAAAGGTAAATATTCCATCAGAAAATTTAAGATTTGAGGTGTCGTTAGCGAGTTGGCTAACTAGATAAGCTAGCTCACCACGACACCAGCCAGAGACAACGGAGGATGTAAACAAATGAAATATATTCGTTGTCTCGTTTTGTTTAGCCTTAATATGATGTTGATGCTTTGCTTCTTCAAACAGTGAAGTGTGACTTGGGTGTACGCAGTGGTCAGTAGTGTGTATTGCTAATATGTTAGCTCCATAACATGTCTGCCTCAAGTCAGGGGAGTGTAGCTAACGAGATGCGATGGCTTGTTTATCGAGTCTGTAACAGACTGCAGCTAATGTTGCTCTGACAGCTTACAGTACATTCCTAGCAAGGGCAGCTATCACATACGCTAACATAGTATCCAGCAAGCTATCACTTTACGTTACATGGTATTATTCGTAACGTCACGTCATAAATCGAAGTCTGGCCTTACCGTTTATGCTAGTGTCAGAATTTACTAATGGTTGCAATGTAAATGTATATCATAATGTGGCACAAGGTGTGGTTCGTAGTCAAGCAGATGTGGGTCAGTTAACACAAAATTATACGAATGGAGGTTGTGCTTTGGTTTTCAGTGTAAGGGTAGCTGTCTCTCCTACCAGCCTTAAGCTGACTGAGTGGTGGTTACTGAGGCTATTGAGGTTACTGGGTTCATGAGAGGAGGGGGTAGTGAACCGACAAATGAGTGTCAGGTTTGTTTTGAGTGGAAGCAGGTTGTATTCTGCTGCTGGTGTCTTGAGAAACTATATTTTTCGTGTAGATGAAAGCATGTATTACAGGTGTTAGGTGTTGACTTTAAATCCCTGTTTATATCATATTTTTTGTTGGATATGTTTATTCAATTGTGGCAGTAACCTTAGCATCTGAGGTGACCTATATATAGATGCAACTATAACCTCACTATACTACATCTGTCTGCATGTACCTTAACCTTATGAATATTTAACTTGTTGTCAGAAGTCAGTCAGTCCATTTGAATTTAAATATTTAATTATATTAGTGTAAGTATACTAGTTTAAGTATTTCCCTTCCTAAAATTACCCATAAGTGCAGGGTGCATTTACATGTTGGCAATACATGAGTGTGTATGTAATATTGTGATTTCATAACCAAATGTCATGAATCTGGGGATGTATATCCTACCTGGGTTTTACAATACTTCTAGATCTGCCGGAATTTTGTGTGTATTGGTGTGTCTGCAAGTGTGGCTGATTGTGAGTGTGACGGACTAGAACGTCCTTGATCCCTTTCCATCTAAGTTGTAGTATCAGTGTATATGGTATCAGTCTATATTTTATGCTGACAGTATTATAAAGGTAATATGGTTACATTTTGGAGGCAGAAGACATTCAGAGCAGTTCAGCTAATTTGAGACATGTGTTGCTCTTCTGTAACTTCATGCACTGTTGACCTACTTAGCCAATTTGTCTTTCACCACTTGTTGTAAATGTTGTTTGAAAAACTAGTTTTCTGCTCACAGAAACATGTCTCACCATTGCAATTTGGTATTGACTATACATTTGGTATGGGGACCAGGTCTGACAAAATGAGCAGGTATTTTTGGTGAACAGTGGTCATTCTGGTTTTCTATTTGGCCTGCAGTGCCTTTTTTTTTTTTTTTAACAACAAGCCAAGTAGGGTTTGGTAATAATTTATTATTAGCCTTATTTGACAGTCCTATTAATTGTAATGTTATTTGTTAGATGTTGGATGCATTTCTATTGTCTAAATGATTAATTTTAAGGAAGCTGTAATTAAATACCAACAAAATTAGTTATTGGTTTTTGCTTTTACATATGGTCGGTTTGGGTTCGGTGAAGCACAGTTAATTGCTTTGGTTATTTTAGTTGTTAGTTGCATGCACATGACATGCTGTGATGTAAGTAGATACTGGAAAATATTTTCATATATGTTGTTTTGGCCTTTTTGCCCTAAAGCCAAGTAAAGCCTAAGTCATATCAGAAAAATCTATCTTCATTTTCGGCACAGTATAAAACATTGTCCTGCGTTTTTCAGACCTTTTCTTCATAATATAAGTCTTTTTTACTCTTTTTTTTGTTTTGGCTATATAAATAGTATAACGTAAAGAATAAAAGGGTGCTCCAATGCCTGTGAACATTGCTGATGTATACAGAGCATAATTGACAAAACATGTGAAAAGGTGAGATTTCTTTTATTTTTTGTAGTGTTTATTCTTGTACTAAACAACCTGTCAAGCAGATTGATAGTACACCCACTTAGCACTTTACTAGGTACACCAAGCTAAAACTAATGCAGGCTAATAGAATAGTCCTGCACTGAATCCTACCTTTAAGAAGGTTATAATGTTCACTTCATGGTGAAACTGTTCGATAGAGGTGCCGATTCAGTGTAGTCTGTGATGCTGTTAAACTGTATTGCATTATACTAACAGGTGTGTCTGTTATCTTGTTAACTTTTTATATCAGTTGGAGTAGGCTAAATAAATAATGCAGTAAAGTTCATTTTGACACTGTTATAATTAAAATGGAACATTATAACCTTCATAAACACTGTTGTGCAATCTGCACAAGAGTGCACGATTGTTGTATTGCTTTAGTTTTACTGAAGTGTATCTAATAAACTGCCAACTGAGTTTATGTTTCAGTTAACGATTTTAGTGGTGCACCTAACCTTTTGTTTGCATTTGGATCACAACATGTTTTCCACAGGAGTTCACAGTCACACTTTTGCCCTCTGAGAAATGAGGGAGAAAACCAACAACCAGGATCAGGCCTATTTGAGTGCTTAAGGCAAGGCCAGAGGATCATTAAGCATCATAAACACACCACGGTAATCATGTAAACGTTGTGCATTTTACAGGCCAGGGCAGGTATAATGTCTCAAGTGATAGCATGATGCTTTCTACTGTCTGATTTAAGCAAGCTGGTTATGTAATCCTGCAGCGATGACCTGATGAACGATGCAGGATATTTTCTCTGGCTCCTGCTTTTGCCTCTCAGTCTCTGTCTCTGTGTCTTTCTCGTCAGTATTTTGTCTCACTTCCATGTGTATGTGGTAGCAGCTGCAGATTGTGTTTGATTATAACTCATGTTAAGATCCCTTTAAACGGACTGGCAGAAGGCAGTTAGAAAGCAAATGCATTACCTCAGTTTCCCTCTTACCATGATGCAGATTTTGGTTTTAGAAAAAAATCCATCGGAAGAAAAACGGGTATTACATAAATCTGAGAACACGAGTCACATCTAAGTCTATAACTTGGAGCTATTACGTAACCAAGTATCACATTATTATTGTGATCTGTGGTGTGACTGGCAACGGTGTACCTGGTCTTGGCAGTAATGGTGGATGAAATGTGGCCAAATGTGTTAATCGTGGATGATGGGAATGAGTCACAATGCAGTGAATCAGTTTAATAGTCAGACAGTCCAGTAGTATTAGATAACAAGACAGATTGTGTTTGCTTACATTTGCAGAATTAAAAAAATTGTCCACTCGCACAGAACATTTTTATTTGTTTACATTTGGCAATAACGTTCCTGGTTTCAAAAGGGTTCAAAAGAGGAAGCGGCCACAAGTTTGAACAAGTGTTTTTTTTTTTTTGCCCTTTAACATTTAAAGCTTTTGACACATCAGACGTGACAAAACCTAAATTAAATTTAAGTTTCCAATGCCTAAGTAGACATGTTCATGGCAGAGATTTTGACATGTCACCGCAGAAAAAGCGCAAGTGTAAGTAATTATGTTAATACTGGCTTTATTTCAGAGCCCCAGTACAGCCGTGCATTCAACTGGCACTGTTAAATGGAATGCAGCAATCATTAATGTTATTAGATGAAACTGTGCTTTTCCTGCTACAACTTGATAATTCTGCATTAGTAGTGCATTAAGCACAATATCTCTTTTTAAGACAAATTTAACCAGCAGGATTCCTTACGCTTGTGATTTTTGAGGGTAATTAAGTGCTAGATTGTACCTTAATAGTTAACTACCTGTAAAATGAATGCAGATTTTTCTATATTATTAATAATATTAGCTGCAAAAACAATATGCCATAACTAGAAAAGCACTCGGAGAGCACAGACCTCCGCCAAGCAGCTGTTACCTTCTCAACTCCGTGGCGTATACCGCAGTAAATGACACTACTGTGTTGGCTCGTTTTGTGCTGGTCACAAGCCGTCTGGGCCGCTATCAAAACAGGCAGCATGGGTGGCAGTAAACCAAGTGAAATGGATCCATTTATTTGTCACAGACACAGTGAAAAAGTACAGCACGAGTGCTGGGTGGGACATACACACAACGCACTTCTCTTCATCTACTACTACTACATTACCCATAAGCCACTGCGCTTAGGGGTAATGTAGGGCCTCAGCCTTAAGGAGCAGGCTGAGGCCAGTAACACAGCTCATTTCCACCCATATTGTGATTTCCACGAGCGGCATTTTCTCATTTTTGGTAATCCAGAACATCACCATCACCCATTATCAACATCGAAAATTTCATGAAAATCCGTTCATAACTTTTCAAGTTATCTTGCTAACAAACAAACAAACAAACATAACCCCCGCTTGGTGGAGTTAATAAAAATGAGTTTATGCTGTAGTCTGTGGTGTGGTGCTGTATCTGCCACAGCATAAAACATAGAAAAACCTGTTAGCCGAGCCAGTTTAGATTCTTGCATTCATAGGTTCAGAAGTGAGAAAGCTATTAAACCCACATGTAAGAATAAACCTGACTTATTTGATTAGTCATATGTATCTGTCCTGTGTTAAATGTTTGGTTATGTGTGAGATGCCATCTCCTGTTTGTACTGCAGAACAAATCTACCTACGGGTACTAATAAAGTCAACTTGAACTTGAACTAGTGAAGCAACCACATGTACAGTATAATTCGCATTATCTGTAAAGTTATATTAAGTACTATTTTACTGGCACAAGGTGAAAAAAACAAGCTTGATGTGTCTGTAGTGGTATGAGCAGGTTGCTTATCAGATACGCCTTCTTGATGATGATTACCTCACCAGGTGTTTACGCTTCTGGTTTCAGGTTTCTAGTTCTGCAAACTGCTGTTGAAATAAAGGAGATAGTGCTATTAACATGTAACCTCTGTTACTACACTGCATTTGTTAAATACAAGATAATGTCAGTATCTCTGGTATTAGGATGGAGTCCTCGTTCTTTTTATCTATATCTATAAAAAGAAAAAAGATTTTAATTGTCTTTTAATGCCTCCGATAAAATCATTTTCAGCTTTTTCTTTCAGCCAGCCTCTAGTTCTTCCATGCTGTAAATTCACTGGTTCAAACTTTGTTCTGATACTATTTCTTATCATCTATTTTTATTTCCTTCTATCTTGCAGTGCTCAAGACAGACCATTACATCCAACATTCAGCACTGACTAGATAAGCGTTCTTTTATTGCTACCACATGGAACCCATTCCCTCTGTTGAACCTATGAAGACCCTTCTGTACCACTGTAACTGGATGAAATACTATTGATGTGTGACCAAAGTGTGGTGATGCCTGGAGGTGACAATGGTCCAGATGGGGTGGAGTCTACATCGCCGTCAGCCACAGCAGGAGGTGGGGGAGAGGCCATGGTGTCGTCAGGGCAGCAGGACGGACGGTCCGAGCACCTCAGGGGAGAAGAGAGCGGAGCTTCAGGTGGAGAAGTGGGGCAGGAAGACGAGGAGATGACTAGCACCTCGCATGACCTTTCCTCCTCAGCCAATCACAGCCCTGGGAGCGCCACAGGATCCACCTCGGCTTCAACCAAGAGGTAGTGACTTGATTGAATCCACCCTGACTTTTTGTCATGTGTTGACGTCATACCAAGGTGACCCAAGTTGCTTTCTAACTTCACCGTAGCATATCAAAGCAGTGGCGTTGCGTTTGAATATCAACTTTCAGGTTAAAGGCAAGTACAAAAACTGTTCACAACAACATTGGTCTAATTATGTAGCTCTGGCCAGATTTTACATTGTACTCGCAGTAATATGATCCAACAGAGCAAGATACGATAGCACTCAGGCATTCATGCAGGTTGTAAGCAGTTAAGCTAGATTACTATTTATTTTGGCGGCAAGAACAGAAGTCACTGTTCCTGAAATGTTGCTGCAACAGTGTTTTGCAAGTGGCTATGCCAACTAGAATAGGTCAAAGCTCAAGCAGGCAGTTGGTCTGTAAATGTATGAATATTTAGATATTAATCAGATAGTTTGGGTTGTAACTTTGTTTCCTCTTCTAAATAAATGTGATCTTTGCCTGAAACTTCTCTGATCTGACACACACCACTTGTATTTTAGCAATGTTGCAGTGTAGTGAGATCTCTGCAATCACTGTGGTGAGATCAATCACATAGGCAAAACAAGCCAGAGCTACCAAAGTATAATCAATTTTTCTTGGACATTGTGTGGTAATGTAGCTGTGACTATTTGGATAACTGTTCCCTGCCAGCATATTTAAAACAACAACTGATACTGAAGATGTTAAACTGTTTATTTTATATATTGGATCCAGTGATAATATAATGACGACAAAAATATTAATTGTGTAACAAAGCAGTATATAAAAATCTATCCCAAGTGTGTACCAAGTCCCCCATAAAGTGATTTTCAGAACATATTTTTATGTGCTAAAAACCCAGGAGTCTCTATTCTATAAACATATGTTATCCTTGGATCCCATATCTACTGTATTCTCCTCTGTGTGTGTGTGACCCAAATATCTTTATTTGTATGGCTGTGTGTGTAGCAGTGACCATGCAAACGGTGGCAGAGGGCAGGCCCACAGAGAGCTGATGAGCACAGTGGCTGAGATGAAGAAGAGGCTTCCATCAGAAAAACGCAGCCGCAGCAAAGCCAGCACTGTGGAGGCCTTGCATTACGCACTGAACTGTGTCAAGCAAGTGCAAGGTGAGCTGGCTAAACTGTAAATGTAGAACTCTTAGAAAATGCTTTCGCTCTTTCTTTTACACCTGATATAATTTAGAATTGTTTTAAAGTTGCATGTCTGTTTGTGTTTGTGTGTGCAGCAAATAGTGAATACTACAAACTGCTGATGCGAAATGGGCAGGACGAGAGGGGTGATGTTACTGTTTGCACCCTGGAAGAGCTGGAGAGAGTCATCTCTGAACATACCCTCAAAAATACGGTATGCACACACACACATACACACACACACACACGCTTAGACAGACAACTCACAGGAACTTCTGCTATTGTCACTTTCTCGCCCTGTATTATGCACACATTTATCATAGAAGACGCACAGAGTTGTGACAAGATGTTGCCCTCTGAGGATTTGTAGTGAAATGTTCTGGTACTGATTCAGTCCTCCATTGCAGTGTTAAAGAAGCAAACAAACTTGCATACATATGTGCACATGTACATTTATTTTTGCCTCACGCCTGAGCGGGTGTGTGAGTGTATGTGTGTTTACTGCCTTTGTGTGTGTGTGACTTGGCTCGCTTGTGTGCGTGTGTTTCTGCATGTGCGTGCGTACGTCCCTCTGTGTCTATGTGTAGGATTCCTTCGTGGTGGTTTTCTCCCTGTCGAGCGGCCGTGTGATGTACGCGTCGGAGCAGGCTCCCAGCATCCTTTGCTGCAAGAGGAAGTTCCTGGAGTCCGCCAAATTCGTGGAGCTGCTCTTCCACCAAGATGTTAACGTCTTCTATTCACACACAGCGCAGCCACATTTACCACCGTGGAGCAACTCGCACACAGGTGTGTTTGTAATAGATTTTCCTACTGCAGTTTTGTTTTACTTTGAATTTTAAGTTTAGCATACGTTTTGGAGCTTCAGCTTTTTGTTTTATTTTTCTTTATTAATACAAAGTTCCCTTTTTATTGTGCAAGTGCTTTGGTTTGGCAAAGCGGTTTATTTTCAGGAACAATGCTAGA
Organism: Chromis chromis; assembly: GCA_900302755.1. NCBI lineage: Eukaryota > Metazoa > Chordata > Actinopteri > Pomacentridae > Chromis > Chromis chromis. The sequence continues at coordinate 18,936 of OMNN01056941.1, forward strand.
GTGTGTCATAAACACACAATAGGACACTTGGCAGCTGTCAGAATTCAAACAATGCAGCTTATCATCTCAAATCTCATTTTTTTCTGAGATCTTCACATAGTCACAGACATGTCTCATAATACCTTGAAAATAAATAAATACTAACAAAATGACAGAACACAATGTTTTTACAGTGAACAATATATTTTATTTGATGACAGTTTACTGTGTATTTGACCTGATAACAGTATTTGCAAAACATTTTTGTTGTCTTCGTTTGAGTTGGTGTGTATATAATTGTGTCTCACAGAGTATTTTGTTAATCACATAACTGAAAGATCCTCTCTCTTCCTTGTCTCTACAGCGGGGGTTTTGTTTGATTGTGCCCAGGTCAAATCCTTTTTCTGCAGAATCAGGTCAGTATTTTTTTATTTTTTTACAATTAACTCTATCTATAACATGATTTTTTAGAATCTATCATATAAGGTGTTAATTGCAAAATATTTTACAGGATATTTAAAAATCACCTGCAGTTACAATCTCTACCACCGGTTGTCAGTGAAGCACAATTGAAAGTGACTTTTCAAAGCCTTTACATTTAAAAAAAAAAAGATCATATTAAACAGATAGATTAAGTTGATGTGTATATAGTACTGTAATAGAGGGGCTTACTGTTGCAGAAAAAAAATAATAAATAGATTGATATGACTGTAACAGCATATGCAGTAAAACTTGTTTTAGTGTTTGAAATGAACATTGCAAACTTTCACCTGTGATCACAACAGAAATTGAAAATTGGCATTATGTTTCAGGGGTGGGAAGGATCGCGAGGGTGAGATGCGTTACAACCCATTTCGGATAACACCGTACCTGCTGAAGGTGCAGGGGACTGGGAGCAGTGGGGAGGAGGAGGAGCCGTGCTGCCTGGCGCTGGCTGAACGCATCATTTCTGGTTATGAAGGTGCGATTGTTCTCACCACAAACTGCTCGCAACACAACCTTTCCTCCCTAGAAAATAGTAAACAACAAATTGCTAATTAGCCTATTTGCATTTGTTTGGGCACATGTAGTAAAATATATCTATCCAATTTTATGGGCTTTGTATTCCCACTCCAGAGACCATTCACTACCTCTGCTTACGCATGTAATGCACTCATCAGTATGCAGAGGCATACATAAAAACATCTCTGTTACATAATCCTAATGTTTTTTTGATTTGTTTATGCAGCTCCTCGGATCCCAATGGATAAGCGCATCTTCACCACAACACACTCCACCGGCTGTGTGTTCCTGGAAGTTGATGACAGGTCAATACACACAAACATGTTCACAGGTTATATTGTGCTTTGAAAAAAATATGGCAGTGTGTTGATAAAGCTGATTTGCTGGTGACTTTCCACAGGGCTGTGCCATTGCTAGGATACCTTCCTCAGGATCTGATTGGCACATCATTGCTGACTTGCATTCACCCAGAAGACCGTCCGCTCATGCTGTCGATGCATCGGAAAGGTGAGTGTTAAAGGACGGTGAAAATTGTTTGTTGATTCGGAAGTTCCTAAACGGATGAACTGACTCAGGTGGTAGATTGAAATAGGAAATTGTCATTATATTTGGCATTTCAGTTCCTAAAGACAATGAATATAATCAATCGATTAACCAAAAACCACAACAGATTTGGACCAACCCAAGGTTTCATCGAGTGTTGCTTTGAGTGACAGACCAGTGTTTTTTTTTATTTTTATGTCTTCATGCCTTACACAGTGTTGAAGTATGCGGGCCAGCCTCCATTTGAGCACTCTCCAGTACGTCTCAGATGTCAGAACGGAGACTACATCACCTTGGACACTAGCTGGTCCAGCTTCATCAACCCTTGGAGCCGCAAGGTGGCCTTCATCATCGGGAGGCACAAAGTCAGGACGTAAGTGGCAAACAGGTTCTCAAATTAGTGTGATGAGGTGTCTGTATATAAAACATCTTTATTGAAATGACCTGATTGTAAAGATGACATCACTGTGCTGCTGTTTTTTTCTGTAGGAGTCCTTTAAATGAGGACGTGTTTGCTGCTCAGACAAAGGACGATGTTCAGATCACTTACGAGGAAATCAAAGATCTACAAGGGAAGATCTATAAACTTTTCCTCCAGGTGATTATTTCATTGCTAACAAAATTAACAAACACATTGATCATTCCAGTTAATCAATAATGAAAACAGAACAGCGCTACCTTTATATTCTTTATTCATTGCATGGACATTTTGGTCAGCCACCGCTCCAGAAAAAGCGCTATTCCTTTTAACCTTTTAACCCAAATTATATTCATTTTTTGATGTGATGCAAAACTCATAGTTGAATCAGCAAGCTCCCCCGTCCCTGAGCTGCGAAGAACCCCAAAACCTAACATTTCCACCACCTTGCTTCACAGTTGGTGTGAGAATATTCTCCAAAAAATCTCTCTTTGGTCTGTGCCAAATGTGTCGACTGTTACTGTGGCCAGACAACTCTACCTTTGATTTGTCTGTTCTTTGATTTGTGTGTTCAGAGCACATTATTCCAAAAGGCCTTTTGTCAACGTGTTCACTGGCAAAATGCAGTTTTGTTCAAATGTTAATTTTGGACAGCATTTCGTTTTACCTGGCCTGTCACACATACAGGTCAAATCTCTTTTCTGATTGTAAACACATTGCAAGTTACAAGAGTTATCTGTGGATTGTAGGATGGAATTGGGGGTCTTAGAGATTCCTTTTCACATCAGATTGTCTGCTCTTGGGCTGAAGTTGCTGGAGCGGCCAGTCCTGGACAAATTGAAAGTTATTTGAAATCCATGCCACTAGTAGATGATTTTCCCTTCAGTGGAATGATTTATTTCAAATAATTCAGAGATCTTTTAAATCATTTGCCAGACTCTACGGTAACAATCCTGTTTTTGAAGGTCTTTAAGAACTCTTTAGATCTTGGCATAATGATACCACACACTTAAGTAGCAAAGAGAACACCAGAACCTGGATGTCAGAGGTTTACAGCAGACGGTTTCCTCCTGTCACTTAATTAGGAGGTTCTAATCATTAGCAACTAATGTGGAATCCCTGATGAATCTCCACTTACTTACATATACACTTTAAAAAGAACACGGACATGCACTCTTTCCAAATCATTTGAGTTACTTGTCTCTATGCAAATGTATTTCAAACACACCCTAATACAGCAATCTTTGTTGTGTAGTTTTTTTTCTTTGTGTGTTTCTGTGTATCACAGTTCTCCAATATCTTCACCTCTTTGTGTCTCTTGTCCACAGCCGGTCCACAACAATGGTTCAAGTGGTTACGGTAGTTTGGGAAGCAACGGCTCTCATGAGCACTACATCAGCGTAGCTTCTTCAAGTGACAGCAATGGTAACCTGTGGGAGGATTCACACCGCGAACCGGTGAGACATCACAGTCAAATCAGAAGCCCGGAAGTCAGTTTTTGTGCTGTTCTCTAACTCTATTGCCAAGGTAATCATGCTAATGTGTTTTGTGTGTGTGTGTGTTTTTGAAGATGACTTTGCAGCAGATCTGTGCTGATGTGAACAGAGTGAAGAGATGGGGCCAGCAAGCATATCTGGATTCCAGCCACAAAATTGCTATTCTTGGCAAACCTGCTGCAGGTAAAATAGTCCCACACATAAATACAAAACAAAAGAATGTTTTTAAGTTGTAAGTTAGTTTTAATAATTAGCTAAAACGGCTCTTTATTTTCCCCAGCACCTCTGCCACCTGCAGCCTCCAACCCTGAGGTCAGAGAGCCGGAAGAAAGCAGGAAGCAAACACACATTCCTTCCTATCAGCAAATCAACTGTGTGGACAACATCATTAGGTGTGTGGTGACAGCATCATCTCGACATTGCACAGGTTTTTTAATGCACTCCATCTCTGCAATATTATTTATTGTGTATGTGTTTTGGGCCATTGTGTGTTTCAGGTATTTGGAGAGTTGTACAGGTCCAGCCCTTAAGCGTAAGAGTGACTCTCATTCCCTGGCCACCTCTTCTTCTTCATCCTCTACCTCAGAAGACGACAAGCCTGTGGGAACCACTGATGCGGCTCAGGCCAGTTCAGATGGTATAAACACACATGACTTAGTACTCTATTATCATTTGGGTGAAAGTCTGTAATATTTCTCGCAAAAACACCTCTAGCTGCTCTTAACTTTGTTTCCCCTCATTTCCCAGTGGTGGTGTTGGACAATGAGGTGTCAGTGGGCCCTACAGCTGCAGCTGTAGTCGGGGCACCTCTTACAGACATCACCATGTCCACCAAGGCCATGAGCGTTGTCTCAGTCACCAGCCAGTGCTCGTACAGCAGCACCATTGTCCATGTGCCACAGCCTGAGTCAGGTACGTCCACATACCCTCCCAGATCATGGTAGTTGTTCAAGTATTTTTGTTCTGCTGATCTCACATTTTAAGGAAATGACTAAAGAATCTAAACTTGTAGATTATGTAGAAGAAATTTTAAAAAAGTAGTAACACTTTTCTACATTTATAAAAACTTTGAATCACTTTCTCTTTGGAGTTTTGTACAGGTGGGAAAGATTAACAGTTAGCTCTCTACTGAACTTGTTTTTTCCTTGTGTTTTCCCACAGAGGCCACAGCACTGGAGGATGCCCCAATGGGGAGTGAGCCTACTGATGCAGCTCCGACCCCAGTCCGTCCAGCCCCGAGCCCTGCCACAGAGGAACGAAGGTTTATAGGTCTCACCAAGGAGGTGCTCTCGGCTCACACCCAGAAGGAAGAACAAGAGTATGTGGATCGATTCCGTAATCGCATTCTTCAGAGCCCCTACAGCTCGTATCTACAACTAGACAACAGCTCTATGGCTCACTCCCATCACCCAGGTATGAACACATTTCTTCTTCTTTTTTTTAAAGATTTATTTTTGGCCTTTTATGCCTTTATTAGATAGGACAGTGGATAGAGTTGGGAAGGACATGCGGTAAACGCCCGAGGTCGGAATCGAACCCGGGACAGCCGCTACGCCTTAGCACTTGGGTCACACGACATAACCGTTAGGCTATCGGGGCGCCCCTGAACACATTTCTTTAAAAAAGCAGCAGTTTTGGTGAATGCTGAATACAGGTCTCAAACTGACATTTGGGTACCTTTTTATTTTAACTGTTCGGTCTCACCACAGGAGATTACCAACGTCCGATGAGCGCTGCAGGTTGGAATCGCTCTCGAAGAGGAAAGCCCAGACACAAGCGACCCAAACCTCAGGGGTCCTCAGACAGCTATGCCTCCCCACCAGGCCCCCCTCGCCGTGTCCCTGACTCCTCCTGGCCCTCCTCAGAGTCCTCCCAGCCCCAGATGGGTGTGCCCTTCAGCCAAACATCCCCACTCCAGGTGCCATTCTTCCCTGTCATGGGGAAGCCTGGCCAGGAACAGCCGCCCAGACCCCAGCAGGTGCCTGGACCAACTCCTGTGATGCTGCAGCCTAATGACCCGCTCAGCTACAACTTCAACATCATGCAGCCGGCCCAGAACCTGCCAGGCATGCAACCAATGCAGAAGGAGCCCATTCAGAATCTGCAGAATATTCAGAATCTGCAGAATATCCAGAATATCCAGAATATTCAGAATATCCAGAATATTCAGAATCTACAGAATATCCAGAATCTGCAGAACATTCAGAACTTTCCTAACCTGCAGCCAATGACTTCAGCCCAGAGCTTCAACCCTTACATGGGTCCAGTCATGGCTGTTATCCTGCCCAACTATCCAACTTTCACTCCAGGCTACCCGTCCATTTTCCCACCGTCTGTTCCATCTATACTGCCCCAGGCACCCATCGCCATGACAGGTTTTGCCCCTGCCAGTGCCCCCTTTCTTCAACTTCAGTTCCAAGCCCAACCTGGCCCCCAGACTCAGACACCCCCAGGCCTTCTGCTTTGCTCACCAAGAGCTAGCTCTTCTGTTGGGGAAGAGGAGGAAGCAGCTGGGCCTCGGGCTTTGTTCTCCAGCTCTCGCTCGAGTTCTCCACTGCAGCTCAATCTGCTACAGGAGGAACTGCCCAAGCCGAATGAAGGGCAGAGCAGCACTGGGCACAATCACTCTGAGAGCCTCCATGAACAACATGCAAATGAAGTAAGTCTGGTGTTGTATATCAGCCTTTAACTTGTGTCTCATACATAACAAGTATCTGTTGATATAGATCTCCAGAATTTTTGTGAATAGAAATGGTTGGTTTAGTTCTGACTTGTAAACCTTTGCCTTTTCAAGGGCGATGCCCCCAGTGACTCTGGCAACCATGACACCCAGTCAACATCTAGTGAGCTGCTTGACCTGCTGCTGCAGGAGGATGCCAGGTCAGGGACGGGCTCCAATGCCTCAGGGTCTGGATCGGGGGAGTCTGGAGGCTCACTGGGATCTGGATCTGGATCTGGCTCCAATGGAACCTCCACCTCACACACTGGTAAGAAAGGAAGCACAAATAATCTGCACAGCCTTCTTTCTTGACAGTATTTGTAAAGCACATGTATACCTGATATTCTGTGTAATATAATTTTGTCATCCATTCTGTCCCTGTAGCTAAGGTATAATATTTAATTTAATTTCTCGAGTACATAGTGCCTCTAAATCTTAGTAAACAATTAAACAATGCAGTTGAAGACAACAGTTAACAGCAGGATAAAGTGACTGATACAGAGCTCTCTCTGGGTTACAGGCAGCAGCAACAGCAGCAAATATTTTGCCAGCAATGACTCATCAGACACCTCACGCAAAGCTCGGAAGAGCCAGGAGGCGCCCGCGGAGCACAAACACAACTTTGACACTCGTGTGGAGAACTCCCTGTGGACCATGATCCAGCACACACCTGAGCATGTCATGATGACGTACCAAATCCACACCAGGTACACACACACACTTCCCATTTCCATTCCTCTCATGATAAACAAAAGGGAAACTCCATCTTGTCAAAACCTCTGACAGCTGTGTGGAAACGGATGCTTTGTCATTATGGACTTAAATTTGTCCAGAAAGCCAACATGTTACATACAGTCAACCCATGCAAACCATTTCATCATTACTTTCCCATTTTGTCAGTAGAACTATACTGGGAGGACCGGAGGGTTTATTTACATGGTGATTTGCAATGGAAACAAATTAGAATATCTTGCCAAAGAGTTTCTGTTTTGTGCATATACTTGTGGGTTCAGTAGTTTGGCAATTTCGGAAGCTTTCAGCTGAATAAAAGTAAGATAATTGTTTAAAACACTCCTATATTCCTTTTTTCCCTCTCTTGTCAAATTCTTATGAAACTCTGCATTTCCAGTACTAACTTTTTGGGCTCATTTTGATGACACTATGGATACCTGACAGTTTTTAACATTGGCATCGAAGCTTCTTCTCTTACCTGGTTCAGCGAGGCGAAGCGTTGAGTCTGTCTGTGTGGTAGTAGCTTACTCAAGGCTGATTTAAACTGATTTGAATATAATAACATGCTGACTTATATTTGGGCCAGTATATTAATATATCTACACCATTTCCACATCTTTTAACTCTTCTTTATCCTGATCTTGTCTTACTTTTCCCCACAGGGACCAGAATGAGGTGTTGGAAGAAGACAGGGAGAAACTTCGTGTGCTTCAGCCCGTCCAGCCCTGGTTCAGCCAGGAGCAGAGAGAGGAGCTGGCTGAGGTCCATCCCTGGATTAAACAGCACACCATCCCGCAGGAAATAGACACACAGGTACACACAGGGATCTTAAAATACACGCTCACAGCGAAGCGCTAACTTTTTGCCTTTGGAAAAAGTTGTTCATGCTTTTATTCTCTGTAAGTGGGTGTAGAGCTGTCGTCCCTGGTTTAAAATGCTGCTGCCCGTCTGTTAACAGGATAAAGAAAATGTGATCACGTAACATAACTAAGTACTGACCTCTCTTCACTGGCCTCCTGTCCGCTTAAGGATTGATTTCATTGCTTGCTTGAACAGTTTATCTTTCCATGTTGAAACTGCTCAGACTTTAGAAACTTTTAAATCTGCTTTAGAACCACCACTTTTCATTGGCATTTGATTCAAGTACAGCTTGTCACTTAATCTATGACTGTGTTTTGTTTTTATTCTTCTCATTATTTTATTATTTTTTACTTAGTTTTGTCTTTTAATCATTGTGTTGTTGTTTTTTTACTGTACTGTACTTCGATTCAAGTCCTGTTGCTTTTAAATATGCTTCATAAATTGACTTTGACTTTGAGCACATCTAACATATATTTCTGTGTCCCCCAGGGTTGTGTGAGCTGCAGCTCCGGTGCCGGCTTGGCACACTCCCCTCACCCACCTGCACCTGATAGCTCATCACCTCTGGAGAGCCCTCAGCAGGACTCCATCGGACCTGTGATTGACACTTAAGAATCCCGAAACGACCGTCACCCAGCTTACAATGCGAACCAGCCCTGTCGGAAACCTCAACAATTCCCACCACACATCTCTTCTGACCAGTCTGGAGGAGTGGATCCCTGTTCTTGAGTCTAAAGTTTAACATGTTTTGTAAAGGTAACAGAGGCTGGACCAGGCCCCAAGGAACAGAGGAGATGAGAGACGGGCATTTTACTGGCGTTTTCTCTCAGTCAGCCTAATGTGACTGTTTCTGTCGGGCCATGAATATTATACCTCTTGTATTCTTGTGTTCATAGAGCCCCTGGAGGGGTTTAGGTTGAATTTAAGACTGTCCAGATCCTTGGGCACCAGGAGCCACCAGGTGCTCTGTACATAGAGAGGGTCCTTTTATTGCTGCCCCTGAACATGAGCACTGTGCACACACCTGGTCTGTTGAACTAGTGTGACTGGGTGGGAAGACAAAGATGGAACTGGTCCAGTTCGAGTATCAGAACACGTGTCAGACTCCTCTCCAGTGACAGTACAGGTTGTACAGTATGTGTTCCACATCAGCTCCTTCAGTTACAGTGACTCACCATGGTTGACGCATGGTAAATTTGTTTTCTGATGGACACCAAGACAAAGACACATTTGCTGCTCTCTGTTTATAATGTTCAGTTGCAAATCTTGTAAGTTGTTATTGGAGTGTACTCTCTTATTCCGTAGGTTGGTTTTCTCTTGTCCAGTTTTTATGTTATTTTGACTCACGAACAACAGTAAACACGTTGATGATTTCAAATTGAAATTAGTGCTACAACACAAGTCTAGTCAAAACTTCCTGTAGCAAGTCATTTCTCCACTCAGAATCCTGCCTGGTCATCACCATATAATACCTGTAGCTTACCTCTAATTGTAAACAGACACAGCGTGGCCCCAAATTTCTGCTGATACCGTGTTTACTTACTGAATGAATTTCCTCTTAGACTCTGTAGCTGTCTGTTTGACTGTCTGTGTGTTTGTTTGTGTGAATGAGAGAGAGAGAGACAGCGAGGAACTGACTAACCCATTGTAGTTCTGTGAATGTCTTCACTTCTTGTACTGGATTCAGATCGCAAGTGGGCTTGTTGTGAATGTGTATTCGTGTGCGTGTGCTGACTGACTGTGAGCTGCTTCCTTCAATACAGTTGTCCAACAGTGCAAGAAGACCAGGGTTTTCTACCGTTTTTAGATTTAAAGTATATTACAGTACCATGTATTTTATAGAAAATGTACACAAAACAAACTTCACAAAGAGTATAAAAAGCCATTTGTCTTGAATTCAGGGACTGTTTGTTTGTGACACAAAGGAATGAATAAATGAGCTATGATCTAACGTCCTTAAGCATGATTATCTGTCAAGCACAGCACATAAACAAACAGCGAGTTTGCACAGCTTATATGTCCAGGAACCTGATGAGTTTTTAAAGTTAAATTAATATTTTGTAGCCTCAGTGTCATTTGGCAACAAAATACAAACCAATTCTCAAGATTTTCATATAATAATTTTACTGGATTAGAAGTACAGCACAGCAACACAACAGGTAATTAAATTGATATGAAGCACAAATGAGCAGGCCAATTGAAGATAAAAGGCAAATGAAGTAACTGAAGAAAGCAAAAGCCATAACACCTTTTCATTAAGAGTTGGTAGTGAGGTTCAGACCTTTTACTGCAAGGAAAATGTTCTGTTAACCGTAATGGACACTGTAGACTAACATGTTAATATAACAGATCATGCAGTGAATCCCAAGCCAGGAGGCGCACTTGACCAGGAGAAAAATGTGGACTGAAAAAAAAAAAAAAAAAAAACAGTTTGCAAATCAAGTTTGCAAAGCAGACACTTTGAAATACAAGTGCAGCTAATAATGTCAGAATAATACAGACAGAATCAAGATTTACTGAGAAGCCAGAATGTAAATTTCAAGATGAGAAATATGTCTGAGTGGGTTCTCAGTCATGGTAATCTCCAGTGCTCCAGTGAAAGGCAACTAGAGTTCTCTTTGGTTCTTGAAGACATTTCTCTCTGATCTAAGAGGCTTCCTCAGTTCCTCGGGTCATTAAGCTTTAAGTCATGTGAGTTGGGGGTGATAATAAATGTCTAAAACTCTCCATGAGTCAGTCAGAACTGAAGAAGCCTCTTAAATAAGAGATGAAACGTCTTCAAGAATTAAAAGTCCTGTTGCCTTCTATTGGAGCACTTAGTATTACAAGATGGCAGACTTTTGCTTCAGTTTCAGTGTTCTCTAATTGTGCATGCTCTGTCGTGACTTCGTGGGATATTTGAACTGAGCAGAGCCGTTCTTCATCAACCCGTCTGACCACAGGGTGAGTATGAAAAGTCAAAGTGTTGTGAGAAACGCCTGTTGCCAAACACATCTCCTGTCTACTTTCACAAAAAATAATCTGAACAAAGAGATAACTGATGTCTCTTCTCCTAAAAATCAGCACCAGCACAGAATTTTAAAACATGTCAAAAAGAATAAAGTACATTCCACAAATTTACAGTCTGAGCATCAAAATAAAACTTTTCCACACACGCTGCTTAAATGTTCAGTTTGCATACAGTTAATCAAAGCCTGCAGGCAGCAGCACACACTGATAGTAAGTCTTCAGTGGTGTCTCAGTCAAGTCACTTAAGCCAAATAAAGGAGGAGAGCAAAGGCAAAATAATAAAAAACATGATAATGATTCAAGCTGTGACAACAGATAATTCATCTTTGTTGAGTCACAACTGAGTCAATTCTATTCATCTTACTGTCTGCACACATTTCTCCTTCATTTACAGTCAAGGTTTGATTGGATTCTCCTCTGGGTGGTGCAGTGATGCTGTGCACAGTGGTCCCTGTCCAGACTTTTTTAGTTTGATCGAGTACAGTAAAAGAAAATCCTCTCTGTGTGATACTAACAATTTGACAACACAAGATCTCAGTGTGAACTGTTTCTACAGTTTTTCTGCCTTTTAACAACAAAGCATTTTGCGACATTCTCTCTGTGGCGTCTCCCCTGCCAGGACAGAAGGCAGTTTGGAGGTGTTTAGTTTGGAGCGCAGCCTCTGGACCAGCCAGTGACTCCGGTTTCACTTTACTTCTCAGTTTCTCACTTAGAAAACTTCTGCATCTCTGCAAGAGGAAAGAAAAATCGAGGCTGAGGTTAAGGAAGAAAACTGGAGATAATTCAAGACTTGTGCGTCTGCATACCTTTGTCAAGATCAATGACTTTAGGCTGAGTGTTCACGTGGACTTTTTCTTTCAGCAGGTTGTTCTTGTAGTCTGAACACAGGAGAGAATCAAGCTTTGCACCCATTTGACAAGACAAACAGTGGATTTGCACTTTTCTCTTACTTACCGAATCTTCTCTCCTCTCTACTGCACACATTCACCTCAGTAATGTCCATCACAAACTCATCCGAGCTGCTCTGACTTCTGCTGGACCTGTCACAGTGAGAGGATACATGTGGGTGTGTGTTTCAGCGTAAGAGTGTGTGTGTGTGTGTGTGTGTGTGTGTGTGTGTGTGTGTGTATGTGTGTGTGTTTGAGTGTGTGTGTGTGTGCGCGTGCGTGCGTGCGTGCGTGCGTGCGTGTGTTTTCACTCACCTCATGGACACTTGAGGATAAAATTCTGAAAAGACAGGAAAATTTGACAAGATTAAAACAAGT
>OMNN01056968.1:3218-13317 GCA_900302755.1 Chromis chromis
CTTCCGATTCAAGTAGAGCTCAACTTCATCTCTTATTGTCTTTTATTAAGATTAGTCTTTTCAGTGTGTTGTATCATGTTTTATGGCCTGTTATTTTAATTTCAGAGCACTTCGATATGATGATACTTTGAAAAAGTATTGTAAACTTCATATTAGGTTGATGAATTTCCCATAAAAGGTGCTAAATATTGCTTTTTGTAACTCAGCTCCCTCCTCTGTGATGCTCTTTTATTTTAAAGAGCAAGTAATTGGAGAAAGTCACTGCTATGATTCATGCAGTGAACTTTTTCCATCTGTCTTCACCCTGTTTCATGGCTGTCCTCCATTTAATAAAGCCAAGAACGTCTCACCAAACCCAAGGTGTGTAAAAAAAAATGAACATTGGATTTATTTACTGGTGTTAAGTGTAGTTGTTTACCTGTGCTGCCTCCCAGCCCCACTGCCGGTACTTGGGATCGTGGGTGAACCTCCACATGTACCAGTAGGTCTCGATGACCTCCGGCCGCAGGATGTAGTACTTCTCGTTCTGCCGGACGGCCACCGCCTCCAGGCCCGAGTCGAACTTGAAGGCTTCCGGGCCGAGCTTCAGCACTGGAGAGAAGAAGGGGAAAAGATGGAGGACGGTTATAAAGGGGTGAAAGGAAAAGGAGAGCAAGGAAACAATGATTTGAGAGTTATGAATAAAGGAAATCACAAATAGGACAGACGTGAAATTGAAACAGGGAGAGAGAGAAAGAATAGAAGGAAAAGTAAGATGGGAAATAGGGAGTAAATGAAGGAAGTGACGGATTAGATGGAGAAGGATTAGACGACATCATCTTCTGCTCCTTCTTTGTCTTAATGGTTCAGTTGCTGGTGATTACAAGTCAGGGCTCATATGAATTAGCGCCTCCACTAAAAAGCTTCCAACCCCATTGATTTTACTGGCTTTTCATCTTTTCACAACCAGTGTTTTCTGCTAATTAAGTGTGATATGCATTAAGAGTCTGAGCGTGGAAAATCGTCGAGACGCTGACGACGCAGTGACAGCAGCGTCTCTGAAAGGATTAAAACACACCGACACACACACATTTAACAGTCGCCATGAACGGCTGCTCATTAACTAACAGGCCCGACTTTACTCGGCCTCTCTGCCGCTCTCGAATCCTCCCTGCTTCATTCCTCTTCTCCCGCCCTTTTCCTTTTCTAACCCCCTTTTCTCCGTCTTCATTTGTTGCCAAGGCAACCTCTCCTCTTTCTCAGACTAGCCTCACGATTCCCGACTACACACACAAACGCTGCACAATCATGATGCAAGATCACACTCTGGTGTTTCTGCGCCGACAACCTATCGATCCCCGTCGGCCTCCGTCGAATTGATGATATATTTATGCTCCCGGCTCGCTGAAGATGTAAAACAAGCTGAGAAATGTGACCGGCGAGTGTTTAAAAACCTTTAATTTGTAGTTGGTTGGGCAGGCGAGAGCGTTTGATTGCCTGAGAGCCTTAAAATCCCTGCAGCTCGCATTAAGAGTGACTTTTTATAACTAAGTAAATCAGATAAAAATGATAGTCTGGTTTGATGTGGGAGTTAATTCTGAGGTCAAAAGTGTGAAATTTCTCTGTAATAAAATGTTAAATATTATAATCTTCAGGTTGTCATCGTTACTTTACAGAGAAGTCTTCACTTATGCTATAATGCTAGTTTTATTTGTGAAATATATGCGTGTGTCTGTGTAAGGGATGCTCCAATACCACTGTTTTGCTTAGAACAAATAGAAGTGCAAATACGTACATATACATTTGGGTACCGTAATTTTCGGACTATTAAGCACACCTGAATATAAGCCGCACCCACTAAATTTAAAAAGAAAAAAGATTTTGTACATACAGTGCTCAGCATAAATGAGTAAAATATTTGTCAGAAAACCTTTAGTTTCCTGTCAGAATCAACATTTTCTATGGGATACTATACTACAAAATACTCCCACAAATGAGGGCCATTGATTCATTGATTGCAAAAAAGATTTGTTAATTTATACACACAAAAAAATATTAATTTTCCTAATCAATTCATTCAAGACCATGTTGCGAAAAAAAACACTTTTCATGTTCAGTTCATTCCATGACTAGAAGACTTGGTGCTGTCCTTAAAAATCATGGAGGTCATACAAAATACTAGATGTAGTATTTTTTGTATTCATTTTTGCATCAACTAATTTCAGTAAAACTGAAGATTTTGTAATCTAAGTTATTTTATTAATCTTATTTTCATGTTGTGAGTTAAACAAATGTTCCATAAAACTCAGTTTTGTCAAAATTTTGGAAATTGTTCTTGTGTTCATTGAGATATTGATTAAAATCTTACTTTTCAAAAGGAGGGTATTTATGCTGAGCACTGTATATAGGCCGCACCTGTCTATAAGCCGCAGATGTTCGCGTTGTAACGGGATATTTAAAGATATTGAAAGATTTTTTTAACTTTAAACCAATTTTTTTCCGAACAGTGCCTGTGACACGGCTGGTTAAAAAAATAAAAAATACATGCTGCTGTCTCCAACGTCTCGCCATCGATTCATTGATGCCAGGGGCGGCTGGCCATCGGGAGGTTTGGGAGGTTTCCTGAACCGGCCGGTCTTTTCCAGGCCGGTGGCCGGAACGTTTTCTTTTTCTTTTTACCCCAAACGCAGCCGCGGTTGACCGCAGCAGCCGGCCGTCGCAGCCGCAGGTAGCGAGCAGACTAGGTGTATGATCTACCGTATTGGCCCCAATAGACGACCCTGATTATAACCCCTGCTCTATTTCCTTCTTTGACAGCCAGGTTGATCGCTGTTAACTTGAAAGCTGCATCATATGCATTTCTTCGTGTGTTTTCCACGATGAGGGTGAAGCATGAAGCGCAAAATGACGAGAAGAATTTAGTGCGAGTGCGTCCGTAAAAAGCCATAAATTAGCCGCATCGTTGTTTAAGCCGCAGGGTTCAAAACGTGTGAAAAAAGTAGCGGCTTATAGTCCGGAAATTACGGTAGTTGCCAACAACAAGCTGATATCTTTACTTAATAATGCAGTATTTCTAGCATAAAAATTACAACTGCATGACTTTTAGACCAAACAAACTGCCTCTAATATAACTTGTTGGGTATTAACGAGTCAACTAAGGCGGTGAGACACTTGGCCGACATTAAGGAAGCAGCGATAATTGGGTTCAAAGTCAAAAGTAAAATTGTGAAAACGTTATGGTAATTATTTTCTATGGAACCGAAAGTACAAAACACATTGCAGCTGTCATAGGCAACCTACTGGAGATTGAGATTTCTCCAGATTGGCGTCTGCAAGTGCGGCTCGAGCAACGATACTTAAGTGTGCTTCAATGCTTGGGCTTATTCTTAATATAGATTCTTCCGACACAAGTTTTGGCACCTAACTCGTCCCACAGCTTCAAGCAAACTAATCACATATCAAAACGTGCAGCTTGATTGGAAACAGTGTGCCGTGTCTTTTGGTAGCAATTTATTGTACGGTTTTTATGAAGGGGTCAGCCCAATGTTCCCACAACCTAATGGTCCCACAACCCAATGGTCCCACATGTCTCACATTTCTAAGACCCCGTTTACACGAAGGGAAAATGCAGATATTTCCACACGGTTTGGCCTCTCATTTACACGAAAACCCTGTTTTTATCTTAAGAAAACTATTATTTCTCAAAAGAAATCTCAGAAATGCGGGAACACAGGGCTGTGGGAAGATAGGCACGTTCCCAAACCAGCCATCTTTGGAACCCCGTAGCTCTGGCAGATTTCACAGTAGAAACTTTCTTCAACGTTTAAACGGGTCACAAGTCTTTGAATATTATTAGTTTTTTTGTTGTGGCATCAAAACTGCTATTGGGAATCGTATAATTTCAGCATTATTGGTACTGACAACCAAATTGCTGGTATCGTGACATCCTTTGCCGACAGTGAATATCAGTTCTGAAGCTGAAAACAGAAACATGCTGCAACAAGCTTGTAATCTGCTTTTCACAAAGTCATTCACCTTTGATTGAACAGCCTCTGTGAGAAGGCAGCAAATTACAGAGGCTCCAGTATTTTTTCAAAGTTTTTCTTCAGAAGTTTCATCAAATTAAACAAGCTTTATACACACAGCCCGCAATCTACCTCCAACATGACGTAAATGTCCTAAAAAAGGTCACAAGCCCAGCATCGACCTGGTGGAAACTGTATTGTTGTGTTAGTATTTGTGTATGCAGCGCCTCTCGCCCTCCTCACCCGTCCTGTCGTAGGACTCGTGGCAGGTGTGCGCGATCTCGGCGCCGAGCTGCAAATAGTGTCCGGCCTTGTCGTCGGGCGAGCCGTCAGCGCCCAACGCGAACATGCCGCCGGCGAAACAGGCCAGGTGGCCCATCTTCCTCTCCAGGTGGCCGTTCTTCCACTCGCCGATGAATGTCAGGCCGCCGTTGGATTTGCGTATCAGGTGGCGCTCGATGGCCTGGAGGGAGAAAAATAACTTTTGAGAGAAAGTCCAAAAAAAGTGCAATGAACCAGTTTGTTTTCAGTAATAACATGGCCAGAAGTTTGTCTGAGAATGTGGATCATTAAAGAGAGAACAGAGGAATGAACAGTACTTGGTATTGTAGTTTTGTGAATAGGCCATTGACATTGAGCACAAAGAGAAAAACAAAACGGAGCGCCGAGTGCCAAGTTTAAAATCCAGCCACATCCATCACCCTTTGCTCTGCAGCATCTGCTCTGCTCAATCTCCGACACTCTAACTGATTAACAGACATCTTCATCAACTGCAGAACCACCAACATCTGCTTTCTGCTAAATCCACTCTGACACAAACAATGCAACATCTCAGCAGAATGGCTGGTGACATTTACAGTTAGAGCTGGGATTGCTTAACATTTCCTGCATGCAGTATGAAAAAGTATCAGGAAAAACTGCAGATTTAACACCTAATGGCATGTAGATGGTGCAAGTTTGCATGTCTACATCTGTATTTCTGAACTGTTTACATTACCTATTCTGCCTTGAGGTTGCAAAAGTTGGACACAACTGGTCAAATATAACTGTCCATGAGTTATTTTTGCAAAAACTCAAGAAAAACTGCAGATTTAACACCTAATTGCATGTAGATGGTGCAAGTTTGCATGTCTACATCTGTATTCCTGAACTGTTTGTGTTACCTATTCTGCCTTGAGGTTGCAAAAGTTGGACACAACTGGTCAAATATAACTGTCCATGAGTTATTTTTGCAAAAAACTCAAGAAAAACTGCAGATTTAATACTTAATTGCATGTAGATGGTGCAAGTTTGTATGTTTAAATCTGCATTCCTTAACCACTGCTGTTACTTTTTCTACTTGGAGTTGCAAAAGTTGGACACAACTGGTCAAATATAACCGTCCAAGAGTTATTTTTGCAAAAACTCAAGAAAAAATGCAGATTTAACACCTAATTGCATGTAGATGGTGCAAGTTTGCATGTCTACATCTGTATTCCTGAACTGTTTGTGTTACCTATTCTGCCTTGAGGTTGCAAAAGTTGGACACAACTGGTCAAATATAACCGTCCATGAGTTAGTTTTGCAAAAACTCAAGAAAAAATGCAGATTTAACACCTAATTGCATGTAGATGGTGCAAGTTTGCATGTCTACATCTGTATTCCTGAACTGTTTGCGTTACCTATTCTGCCTTGAGGTTGCAAAAGTTGAACATAACTGGTCAAATTTATCCGTCCACGAGTTATTTTTGAGATGCTCAGGATGACTGCAGATTTAACACCTAATTGCACGTAGATGGTGCAAGTTTGCATGTCTACATCTGATCTTGAGGTTGCAAAAATTGGACGTAACTGGTCAACAATAACCATCCTTGCACCGTACCTCGATGGCGTCGTCGTAGGTCTTGCGAGCCTCCGCGTCGGTCTTGTCGGACATGAGCCAGGCCTTCAGCAGGTATTCATAGAAACTGTCCCCGAGTCCTCCAACCGAGGTGTGATCTGCAGAGAAATGGGATAAAAGGAGTCAAAAAACCAGCAAGGTGGAGGAGAGAAGTGCGACAGAGCGAGAGAAAGAGGAAAAACAGCTCGAGACGGTCAAACGAGAAAGCCAGAGTGAATTATTCATTTTTCGACTTTGCCTCAAAGTCCTTGGCAGAGCGCAACATATGGCATCAAAAGCATCTATCGAGGCCCTGGGTGGTTGTTTCTTCTCCACAACCACAATACATTGGCAGCGTGTTTCCTCTCTTTTTTACTAGTTTTGTTTACCCTCTCCCTGATGTGCTCACATTTCAGTGTCCCCAATCGTCCTCATCAAAGTTTACACAGCTTTCATGGCTGTCCTAATTTGCAGGACATCACATGGTGAAGATGGGACCCTGCCAGCGTCTGGCAGCGCCCGGATCTCATGAAGAAAGTAACTTCTTTTCTCCAGAGGACACTTTGAGCCCAGTTTAATGGCACTTTGGTCTATTTCAGGAGCAGTTTCACTGACCTATAAAATATTATTTACAATATTAGCAAAGAAGAGCACCAGGATGCCACCAGGATGATGACAAATTCTGTAAATATAAACTAGGGATCAACCGATACGGGTTGTTTGTTTGTTTGTTTGTGAAGGCCGATGCAGATTATTGGTAATCGAGAAAGGCCAATAACCGATATTTGGAGCCAATGTACTTTACATGTAATGTTTTAACAACATGTGACAGCAGAGA
Organism: Chromis chromis; assembly: GCA_900302755.1. Lineage (NCBI taxonomy): Eukaryota > Metazoa > Chordata > Actinopteri > Pomacentridae > Chromis > Chromis chromis. The sequence continues at coordinate 9,919 of OMNN01056968.1, forward strand.
ACCTGTCATTCATAACTCAGCTTCTTCATTAATAAGGGTGACTATAACTGAATATGTAAAATAGAAATAGGAGTGATTAAATCAGGACGTTCTCCTCTGTTTATGTGACTATTGATCAGGTTGTCTCCTGCTGTCACGTCTTTCTTTCACTGTTCTGTCACTTTTATTGCCCACTAAGGTCCAGATCTTAAAGCTTTATTAATTTGTTCTCCAGACTCTGTTTCAGGTTAATCTGTGGCTGCCTTCTAACTTAGCTGTTAGCCGTTAGCATAGCCTTAGCCACTGTGAGAGGAGCTAATTTCCTGGTTTGTGTTTCTTTTTCAGTTTTCTGAGACGACAAACAGAGAGAGGAGGCTGCATCAGACCTGAAGTAGTGCATTTAATTTATCAATAATCGGTCAATAAAAACACAGATAACGATAATCTGAAAAATACCAAATATCTGCCACTATAATCGATCGATCCCTAATATAAACTGCTCTTCTCCATTTGGTTTTATAATGGCTGTGTGGTGCCAGCATTTCTCCAGCATCCTCTTTCTTCATTACAACCACAAATGACAACAAACTCCAAAGAGGCAGCACTGAGCAAATACTCAAAAATGTATTTCAGGAAAGAAATATTAGACGTCTTCCTCTAGATTTCCTCCTGCGACAGTATAATCTCCAATGTAAAGATGAGGAATCATCACCTTTTCATGGATGAAGGTTTTATTCAGCTCCGACTTCACCGGGTGAAACTAGAACATCCCTCACCCTCTACGTATAACTATCTCTTCAGCTCTGTGTAATCACATTTGATATCGGAGCAGATGCTTTGTGTCTCATCAAGGAGATTCTTTTCTGTATGTGATTAACATGCCCGTAGGTAAAATTCAGGGATAAGGGGTGGGAACGGCAAAGATGAAAAAGCAATCGAAGCGATGAATTATTCATCTTTTGTAAGGGAGAGAGCTCAAAACCCCACAAACAACCTTGGAGACATTGTTGAGGGCAGGGAGTGCTGATGTGTGTGTGATCATGTCTGGAATTTACATGTGAAACTGCTTTAAAACAACCACTCTGAGATGTGCTGTCAATGATATATATTTAATCGTATTTGGAAATAAGAAATAAACGTGTTTAACATGAGCTGGAATGATTCTGAAATTGTTATTCTAAGGTATATTGTACATAAGTGATAATCATTTGCAGTTTCTACCATAATAGAATTACAGTTTGATGGCATACAGGATACAGCCTGTGTGTCTGACATGTCAAGTTTTTTTAGGATTATAACAGCAAAGAACTGCAATAGATGTGACGTTTCATGATATCCATAACAGAATTAGTAGGTGCAGCATCAGCAGCCTCAATGAGACGAGTCATTATCTGGGGTGTTAAGGCTGTTATTTAATAAACGCATGTGTAGGGAATAAAATGCTGTTTTCAGCTTAGCAATAAGAAGGTTATTGCAGTAATTCCCCAACTCCAAATGCTGCATCCACCAAAAGAGGGGGAATAAAAGCCAGGAATGTTGGTATATTATGCATTTATCTTTGGTTCTGTTAGCCTGTGGCAAGTCAACAGCTATACCAGATTATCCTAATTGGTTAGTGAAGTACTTAATGAGGCATCTTTGGATGTGGCAGCTGAAAACCATTAAATTGCATTGTGTTGGCAAAGTATAAATGTTTGAGGAGCACCTACGGATGACACATAAAATGTCCGTCCACCTAAAGGTCACATAAATGCTATTTGGTTGAATCGATTGTCTTATTTCCATTTGCAAGCTACCAGTTTACTAGTGCCCTATGTTCCAGCCGGGGGGGGTTGGGTTGCCCTGGAAGAAACACTGGAAGAAAGAGCTCAAATATCTTAAAGAGGTCGGTGCACAGTCGTATTTTACTGGGGCAGACTCATCAATCAATAATCGAATAATCAGTGGCACGAAATGACCTCAGTGAACATCATTTGGGGTCCTGATGAAGCTGCTTTGAATTCAGCCACGAGCCCACTGTGATGCTGTCATGCTGCAGTTCAGTTCGCCTCTAAGACTAGAGCTTTGGTGTTAGGCGTCACAGAAGACTTTGTCATGGTGGCCGTTGCTTGAACCATTGCTAGTTCAAGTGGCCACCTCCTTGGGCCGCTACAGTGTTAAAGAGTAAGCCAACTAGGTACGACAGCAGATCTACATTTTCTGACAGGCATGTCCATTGTTTTTTGCTTTATTGGCTAATGTACTTTATTTAGTTAAATTACTGATTAACATCATTCGGGATCCTGATGAAGCTGCTTTGAACTCAGCCACTAGCCCACTGTGATACTGTCATGCTGCAATTCAGTTCGTCTTTAAGACTAGAGCTTTGGCATTAGGCGTCACAGAAGACTTTGTCATGGTGCCCCGTTGCTAGCTAAGCTCCTACAATGCTCTGTGATTGGCGCCAGGTAACTGCCAGTAGTGCAAGTGGCCACCTCCTCGGTTCGCTATAGTGTTAAACAGGAAGAGGCTCCACCTAGTGGCACAACCAGGTACTACAGCTGATCTACAAAACATTTTCTGACACGCATTTCTGTTGTTTTCTGCCTAATCGGCTAATATATTTTCATTAAGTGAAATCACTGATGGCAATTTAGGCGTCACACAAGACTTTGTCATGGTGCCCCGTTGCTAGCTAAGCTCCTACAATGTTCTGTGATTGGCGCCAGGTAACTGCCAGTAGTGCAAGTGGCCGCCTCCTCGGTTCGCAACAGTGTTAAACAGTAAGACAACTAGGTACTACAGCTGATCTGCATGTGTTTTATGCCTTATTGGCTAATATATTTGTATTTAGTTACATTATTGATGGCATTTAAATGATTAACAACATTCGGGGGCCTGATGAAACCACTTTCAACTCAGCCACTACCTCCAGGTGATGCTTTTATACCACATTTCAGTTTGCATCCAAGATTACAGCTCTGGCATTAGGTGTCACAGAAGACTTTGTCATGGTGGCCCGATGCTAGCTAAACTCCTACATTGCTCTCTGATTGCCAACATGTAACTGCTGGTAGTTAGAGTGGCCGCTTCCTCTGGTTGCAACAATGTTAAACAGTAAGAGGCTCCACCTAGAGGCACAACTAGGTACTACAGCTGGCATGCATGTCTGTTGTTTCCTGCTTTAATGGCTAATGTATTTGTATTCAGTTAAATTATTGATGGCAATTACAATTTATCACCTTCAATTAGAACATGAAGCCTCTCTCAGGGCATAGGCAACTTGAAAGAACCTTGGCTTGGAAGAAAAAGTTATAGCAACATGAAGCAGTGATGGACACTTTTTGTATTCGATAGCTTCACTTGAATGAATTTGATCCAAACCATCATGACAGCAAAAAACCCTGCAATGTTGGGTTGCATGAATAAATCACAAGTATG
>OMNN01056989.1:0-15766 GCA_900302755.1 Chromis chromis
GACGACTGGTCGAGCTCGCCGCGGGAGATGGCCGCCTCCAGCTCCCAGAAAGAGTGGCAGACGAAGGGCAGGGACTCGCCGTCCACGCCGAGCCTGGCCGGGATGTCATGTGTGCCCGTCGCCAGCACCACGTTGTGGGCCAACAGGGAGAAAGGCACCTCCTCAGACACACAGGACCCATCTAGCAGCGGAAAGGAAACAGAAAGTGAAGGACATCGTCTAGCACTTTGTTTTATCCTTTGAAAGAATTGCCAGCGTGCTGCTTCACTGTACCTCCAAGCTCCTCCCCCTCTCGCCGCTGTAGTCCCGTTACTCTCCAGCAGGGCGGCGACCCGTCCGGGTTACCCGGCTGCCTGGTTACCGAGGTGACCGTGGTCCCACAGGCAAAGCTCTGCTCCAGGGACATCTGGGAAACGTAGTGTTCATAGTACGACGCTATCTCTGCTGGTGTGGCGCGGTCGTTTCGTACATTTCTGGAATGAAATGATCATGAAAATACATTTAAATACAAAACACTTACACAAACAGACACAACACACAACCCATAATCAAGGAAGCAGAAGCCTGATAGTTACTATTTAAGTGGTTTCACTAATTGAACACAATAATACAACAGTTATACAGTAATAAAACATGTCTAACGCAGTCATTTCAGGCTCCTAGGTATACAATAACAATATTTTCTCTGTATCAAAATATTAAATTTAAGACTTTTTTAGTGTAATTGTAAATCAATAGACTGTGAGATCATAGCAGGGTTTCATATTAATGACATATCTGATATCACTACAATGACAGCTTGGATAGAAGGTCTTAATAACCTGTAAGTATATTCCATAAACTACAACAATAAAACCTGTGTTGTGAATTACTGTTGTGTCGTCTGAAACAACTCCTGGTTAGAAAAGCTTTGGTTACGTTTTTCTCTTCTTCTTTCTTTGTTCAGGTTTCCAACTAGTAAACAGTTTCTCGTTTAGGTTGCCAGATAGTTACCATCTTGTTGTCCAGGTTATCGGCTAACAACGTCTTATTCAAATCACCAGCTAGTAAACAACCTCTTGTTCAGCATGTCAGCCACTAACAGCATGGACATTTGTGTTCAGGCTGTTAACCAGCTATCAGCGTTTTATTTAAGTTATCTGTGAGATAACAGCTTTTTGTTGAGGTCATCAACAAGTTAACAAGTCTGTTCGACCCGTTTATGAGCAAAAAACTAGACCTGCATTTGGATCCAACATTTCTAATGCTGCCTGAGAGTGTTACTAATTATTGATGCACATAAACAACACAGCAGTGGATGGTAAAGATGTACATGTGATGTGTTATTTCTACGTCATGGAGACAGAGCTGGTTGGAGGCAGAGTAAACCAGCAAAGCATCTTTTTCTGAATGAGCCTCTGGCAAAACGACACCAGGAGTTTTATTACAGCTTAATATTTCATGAACCCTCTTGTGTGTTTAACACGCATGGTTATTGTGAGTCACATGCGCTGCCAACAAAATGGATTTATTATGATCAGACCTGCGTTTTTCTCTCATCCAGTCCTTCAGTTTGAGTCCTGGAAGCTCCATCCAGTTAGCCAGGCTCAGAGTCAGCATGGAGCCCTCCATAGCCTGGAAACAGCAGGCAGAACATATTAGTCAGGCAGGCTGTGTGAACAAAGGTTTAAGCTTGAACCTTCTTGTTGCTTGTTTTCTTGAGTTGCAGTCATGGTCACTTGGTATCATGCGTACATCGCAGAGCTCAAGTTAAGTTTGTTTGCACACATTAACATAATGCCTGCTAAATTTACTTTCATTTCCATGAACACAGACAAAGACCCTGTTGTGCAACTGGTTTATCATGCTGGGAAACTTTTAGAGAGATAAATGGAAGAAAGGATATATATAATCCTGAACATAGGGGATCATTGTTAATGTTCTTTGTATGATATAACCAGCTCATTTGAAAATAAAGGCTAAGAAGTAAAAACATTATGGAACCTGTGAGCTTAAAAAAAACATGCCTTTTAATGCAACATCACCTCCTCTCTGCTCTGTTTATCATCATGCCTACATAAAACATACAACGGATTCATCTACACATTCAATAATGTGAGTATAAAATCACTAATTTCATTGACATACATGCCAGGCTCCTCCCGGCGGACCCTTCCCCAGCACCAGGTGAGGGATAGCACGCTCCGGCTTATATCGCCATTCCAACGGAGACGTGTGGTCCAATCCAAAGTCACTGTCAGGTAGCAGCAGCGAATCAAAAAGCACCGCCACGGGATTGGACGATCGCCCCTCCAGGCCCTCGCACAGGTACTCCAGATCCTGCAAGAGAGACACAGACACACGGTGAGGAACTGTTTATGATCGTTCACAGCATACTGAAACTAACAGTGCACAGCTTTGGGCTTTTTTACCTGCTCCAGCAGCGACAGGTGAGGCTGCTCTTCCAGCTTGCTGTGCAGCAGCGGGTTGGGGTGCGATGCCTCAGGTGACAGGTAGGGGGTGTAACCTGACAGCAGGTATGACAGACAGATCCCTGACGGACCATTACCTGAGAAACAGACAGAGGTGAGTTTTGGTGGGGCTGTCAAGATGTCGTAGCCAATCAGTGTAACTGGTTTGGAGACGTGCTAAAAATCCGCACAGTGTTGTGGCAGCCGTTGTTACTGTGTGTCTGTACTTGGCTGCTATGGATACACTTGCTGGGGAGTTTGTATATGATCTATTTCTGCATTTTTTAAAAGTGAAAATGCTTTTTAAAACTAACATTTTAGTTTTGCAGACAGAAAACATGTAGTTGCCTGCAGCATAACTTCACTGTATAACCATTTAACTATCTGAACCCCAAAAAACAGAAAGGCACATTATTTAAAAAAGGTAAATTGAAAAAAAGATTTTAAAATAAATACATTTTTAAAAAGCTGCTGAACTACCCTGCAAAGTTGAATTTTTATTGTAAAAACACTCTTAGTAAGGAGCAACCTTAAAGTCTAACAGGTGTTTTGAATGCATCTGTTGCCTTATAATTTTCAGCGACTCTCCCGAGGTTCTCCCATATTTCACTGTGGCCAGTTTCAACTCTTTTTACAGCTCTGAGGTATTTAGCTTGTAAGTTATTATTAGCAGTTGTGTCAGTAATTGGTTTCAAACACATCAAATGAGCTGCAGTCTCCCACAGTAAACAACCTGCGACGTTATTCATCTGTTCACAGCAGTTAGGTTTCAGAGGAATCCTCATACTTGATCTACATGATTCAGCGACTTGTTCATTGTAGTTGATGTTAGTCCAGCTGCTGGAAACAGCTGCTACACACCTTCTGACATGCACGCCCCACGTCTTAGCAGTTAATAATCTGCTCAATTAAATTATTAACTGGAACTGAAAATCATCCGTTGTTGGCACAGACTAAAACAGGCTGAAAACATTAGCTTCACTTTGCTACACATAATGTAAGCTACCATAGCAACCACCTAAACAAAGTCTCCCACAGCATATTCAAAGCTGTGTGTGTGTGTCTGTATGTGTGTGTGTGGGCGCACTTTAGTTCCTATCCAACGGGGGTATTCGGTGTCATTACACACTCACCAAGTGTGGCCCTCATTACTAACAGAGGATATTTTTCCCATTTCCCTCTTGGGGGCCCAAGTGTGGCCTGGCAAGTTTGTATGAATATGCGCCATCATGGAGCTCCTGTAGACAGGAACTTCACAGGTACTTCAAAGACCCATTCACACACGTCGTTTTCACACTCCTGTATCGTTTGAATGGCTTGCTGCCCCAGGGAGGCTGTAAGGAGGCTTTTTAACACACTACTTACTGAGGGAACCAGTCTCTTTAGACATGATTTGATTCTTTTTTTGTATGGAAATATAAATTTTAATGGAAGTCTTAACTAGCTTCCAACTTTACATCACACTAAAATAAAGGGCAGCCAAGAAACCAGAGCAAGAAAGAGAAAATTTAAGAAAAAGAAGTAAAAGGAAACCAGGACAGTATTTACCATACAACTGCCAGGAATAGGATCATTTCTTTACATTTTGAATTAACCACTAAAATGAGTGAAGTGTAGAAGTGAGACTTTTATAAAACATCTAAAACTGTTCGATCTCAAACTGTATTGGATACGAACTCTTGTATGTATGTATGTATGTATGTGTGTGTGTGTGTGTCTCACCAATTATCACCACAGGCAAAACCTCTCCAGGGAGAATCTCGTTATCATGAAGATCCATTTCACCTGCAAAGATAAAGACATTATTAATATTATCATTACTGGACGTTTATAACCACTAATCTTATAACTGCTATTATATAAGACAGAGAAAGTAGATGAAGGGTGGATTAGTTCCTCGTTTCCAAGTCCAGTCCCAGTAGTGAGTCAGTTCATTTTCATTCACCTCTGACACACACTTTTTCCCCTGCACGACCTCACAGTTTAACATAGCAACATGAGCCAGAGTAAACAAAGGCCTGCAGATGTGGTGATTGCATTTACACACTTGCTACCACAGAGTAAGTGAACGTCTGTGTGAGAGAGAGTTTTATTATCCACCACCAAACATATGAGGATTTCTTAATATATTCTACTACTTGACTAATTACTGTGTGCTTAACTGTTCACACTTGGTCTCAAAAGGCCCTAAATCATCCAGCTTTATAAATGTGACTTATAACTTGTGATTTATACTAACCAGGGTTGGCAGCATGATACTGCTTACCCAGTGAATCACAGGATGCCAGGAGCCCAAGGGCTCATATTTCATCACAACAAGCCCGTGCACAAACAGACACACCTTCTCTCCCTCAGTTTACTTTCATTAAATTACAGAGATGAGCTGTGTACACGTGACATCAACAGCCGGATGAAACCCTGGCTTTGCAGCACAGACACCAGACTCCAGCAGCAACAGAGAAATGATGTTGAATTTGACCCTTTTACACCGATACCCAACTCTGGATCATTTATTGTTGTTTTCTGCTGATTAATACCAACAGGAATCCAAAGATCTCTAATGGTACTTTGCCTTAATGATAATTCAAATGGAAAATACTTGATTTAAATGAGATCAGTCACTTCATGCCAGCTTTATGTAAAGACTGTTGATGATATTTTGTGAACATGCATTTCCGGTCACCTTTTTCATGCAATATAAAGAGTTAAAATGCCATTAAAATGCCTTTGATTACTATTGTAGAACATTTTTCAAAATGCCCACAGGTGTTAACAATATTGGAAAAAATTGTGACTGCACATACTAAGGATATTCTACTTTTTTTTTTTTTAAAACATTTTTAATACTTCTCTCCTATCTGCGCTATGCAGCATTAACTCTCTTTATTACCTCCGCCAAGCGCGAAGCAGAGGTTATGTTTTTGCCGGCATTTATCTGTCTGTTTGTCCGTTTGTCTGTTTGTCAGCAAGATCACTTGAAAAGTTATGAAGGGATTTTGATGAAATTTTCAGGAAATGTTGATAATGGGCCAAGGAACATGTGATTACATTTTGGTGTCCCCCCTCCCCCCCGCTCCCTCCCCCCGAAGTATATTCATCATTAATTGGACCCCAACATCCATGCAGCGGCTCAATTTTTAGATTTTAGCGCCTCGCAAGGGTACATCACAGATGAGCAGTTCACAGACCATCAGAAAGTTGAAAATCCAACGATTCTTTCTGTTTTTATCTTTTCTGGCTCTGATAAATGGTGTAATTTTGGTGATTATCTAAAAGACAAAACGCCTTAATAACCCACCAGCAGGTTTTGGGGGTCAGAGGGTTTATTGTGTACAGAGGTTTTCTCTACTTCTAGCCATGGATGTGCCGTCTCTGTGGGGCAGGACTCTATTTTACAGTGAACAATAAGTACACCATGAGTGAAAATGTGAGAGGAGCAAAAAACACACAGAAACTGCTTGGAGTTCAGAGGATTAAGGCCTTATTTTCAGATTAATACATTTGCCGCTACTGAGACCAGCAAAAATCTGCAAATTTTGAATTGTCTTTTGTACAAGTGTGAGTGAGGGCTCTCACTTTCCACTCAAAGCACATTATTCACATATTTCGTGTCCGGAAAACAAACTCTCTTTGTCTCTACTCCTCCACATTAAAACTCAACTGAGTGCAACAAGTGAGAAGAAGTGTGGCAGGAGGGTTTAATACACTAACCCACTTACTGACAGTCTGCACACAGACAGCACAGATAGATCACTGTGTCAACTAGGATCTCACTCGTGCACACTGACAGGAGGGCGTGCAGGACGAGGCGAGGACAGCTGCACATAGCGGCAGTTTGCTGTTAACAGTCTGCCGAGTCATGCTTACACAGACGAACACAGGGAGGGTGAGGAGAGGACAAACGACAGAGCAAAAAGGAGGGAGACCAAGACGGAAGGTAAAGGTCAGGATAAGTGCAGCAACAGAGAGACAGAGGGGGGGAGATGGAGAAGAAAAAGAGCACAAAGAGGAACGAAAGAACCAGAAAAGAAAAAAGGACAGAGGCAGCGAGATAAAGGAGGTTACATAAGAGCAGTGCAGAAGCTGGCAACGAGCCCAGACTCAAATGCGTTTCATAGGCATAGTTTACTGGAGAGCGCACACACACAGTCCATGACGACGTGCAGCACGAGAAGCACCGCTTTGGCACAAAATGCTGAAAATACCTGCCAAGAAAAGGTGACTCACGCCGGATTTACAGTATACTGCGGTCATCACAGTCAGTGTAGTCCATTGTCTTCAATGTCTACTCTTGCAAACATGTAGAATCTAGCTTGCCTTCATTTGATCTTTTATTTAAAAAAAAAACATGTAATAAACCAAATGACAGTCAGACTGCGAAAATCAAGTCTGCAGCACAAACATTCTATTGGGCTTCCAATTGTCCACTTCCTGCATCATTTACTATTACTGGAACCTCTGTATGGAGACCACTATGATTACTGTAAACTGTGTGTCCTCTGGCTGCAGGAAATGTGGGAACATCAGAATCGTGCCATTTCTAATGAGGATTGCCAATAAACAAAAGTGATGAGTCACGCACAATGTATGAGGTAATGTACATGTCAGTTCCCCTTTAACACACTCCCCCCTTGGCCTGTCAGTTATTACATGATGCTGAACGCACTTATGTGAGCTGACCACGATTATTTTGATAAGACGGTCGCTGTATCAGAGTGGGCCATTAGAAACTCCATTATCTTCCATGGCCGCTGTGGTATCAGGAAGGAGGCGGCAGGAACCAACTGGAGCAGACAACAATGTGAACTACAGGACTGCTGTTGAATGTGTTGGTGAATTTATTCTCTTATTAAAGCATGAGGAGCTCTTTAGTGGGTTTTATCTAGTATCTACCTTTCTGTAATGTCGATGTGTGTGTATTATGGTTTAATCGGACTGTGCGTGCAAGCTGACAATGACAAGCACTCAAACATGTTCTCAATCAGATCAAGCAGCAGTCCAACGGCCAAACTAGTTCATCTGTTCAAGATCTGATCCAAAGTGCACTTTAGAGCAAAGACCTGTCAGTTTACTCCTGAAGTTCCAAATAACAGTGAGGGAACATTTCTCTATCAACACGTGCGCCATGTAATTAATTTGACAGCATGCCAAGACAACAATGACACAGCACTAGTTCCTCCATGCACAACCGCACACGAGCACGTGCACCAACAGTGTGCCAACTCAGACTGATGAAAGACTCAATCATTACAAACAAGCGGATGTTCTGACTTCCTTAGTCTCAGTGTTGGGTCATCGAGCAAAAGCAGAATTCCCAAACCAAACTTTGCGATCACAAAACCAGATAGAAAACTGATCTAAATACAGACTTCTTTTCAGTTCACCAGATGCTTTACAATCAACACAAACAAGATTTTTTGACAGTTCTTCGATGGTTTAAAAATAAATCTCTTTTAAATAAAAAATTGTTTTTTTTTGGAAAAATGTTTACAAAAAGAGCATGAAAATAATATAGCTTTGGTATCAGCAGAAAAAAATAAGCTGCTGTATCACATCAGCACTGAATAGCCATCTATTGTTTTAGGATTCTTGCTGGATGGAAGGTGTGAGCACACAAATGGCTAAATGGATTTAGAGCGCATCTTTGTCACAGTGAAGTTTAAAATGTTTGTCACTGGGATCAGATTTTCACACATGTTCTGTTTCTGTGCTGCAAATGCCACAAAGCCTCAAGTCTTTCCCAACTGTTAATGCTGTTTTAATACAGGAGCACCTCCTGTTAAAGTCTTGTGGGCGAGACGATGGACATAGTTGGATCTTATGTAACACACTCCCGTCTCCAACTCTGGACAGACATGCTCCATGTGGAACCTGTACTACTTGTGCCGACCTACAATCCTCCCGCTGCAGCAGGCCGGCCCATCTGCCATCTGCACTGGCCAGACGGCTAATGAGATTTTAATTATGTCTGCCCAGTGACCAGCAGAAGGCCTGCAGGAGTCTGTGAAGGCAGCCTGAGTCTACAGATGAGCCAGACCTGGTCCTTGTAAACCGCTGTGTGGTGATGCAGACCGATAGTGAAGCATTAAGCGCATGAGTACTCACATTTCTCTGTTTGACAGGATTGTAAATTGTATTATTTGAGGTTATGGATTCTTGAATTAAATAAAAAAATCTATTTGAAGACGTCATCTTCTGCTGTGGGACCTTCTTATTGACAGTTTTTAATGGACTGAATGGTTCATCTACTGTTAGAATAATCTGAGGTGTAAAGTCATGCATCGTGCCTGTTGTGTAGCATTCTACACTGACCTTATTGTTGCTGCTAACAAATACATAACTGCATACAAACAAACCCTACCAATCATTGCTTTTCAGGGCTTTTAGTTTTGGGTGTGATCTGCTGCCCTCTGACCTCCTTTTGGCTTCTTCTAATTCCAGTGAATCCTAACAGTTTGAGCACCAATCCAGCCGCAAAATAAACAAGAAATGAAGATAAATGAAAACAAAACAAAAAATTACTTTTCTCCAAACTTTGTGGGGTTTTTCACGGAGCAATCAAAACTTTTAAATCTTCAGGCCTGTAAGAATCTGTCAAATAAGACCATCTGAGAGGGAACATGACACTGATCTGCTCCAACTCAGGTCCACAATAAGGCTGGACTTCTGACTAGACTGTAGTATTGCTTTATGCCTGCACAAAATGGTTGGAAAGCGCCGATCCAGTGAGTGCAAGTTCCAGTTTACTATTAAAATGCATCAGTAATAATATACTCATGCCTGATAAATGCACTCTAAACGGTGCCACGGATACTTTTGTTACTTTCAGTGCATTTTGATGCAAGTTGCTTTCAAATGCAGGACTTTAGAGCCGAGACGGTTTTTTATGCAACTTCGCACAAAACTCCATGTGGGAGAATGACTGCACTTTAATCAGGCATGACATCTAGGATTATAACAGGCAATACTACAGTATTGTTTTCAAGGTTTAGGATATTTTTATATTTAAAATCTTTAAAATAATCTTATCCTATGGGCACTTTTCTGTGTAGTTAAACCCCCACTAGTGAAATCAAGTCATTCTGATGCATTGATAACAGTTCAGCCACTATGTAGATGCTGCAATCACTTATTGCAGGTGGAAAACTGCACTAGAAGAGTCGAACTGGTCCTTTAAAGCTGTTTCAACTGGAGTGGGTATGATGCAGAGCAGAGCAGGTCAAATCCTACAATCTGAGTGGATTTATTTTCCATAAATGATTTCAATGGAACAGGAGAAGCATTTCCACTGTTCTGAGGCACCTTATGAACTGAGGAACATTACCTGAAGGATCTTTTCTTACGTAATGACAAACTTCCCACTGCACTCCCTGTGAGACCCGATGATCAATTGGCTAAATTTAGCAGGACGCGGTGGGAGAGGTGCAGCAGCGGTCTGCATATGTAACCGGTCTGTCCAGTCCGGATCACCCTCCCTCCCCCGCCGGCAGAACTCACGTTGCGGGCAGAGACCTGTCCTCGGTGTGCCCCCTGAATGCACCGTAAATCAGCCTTATTGAGACGCTACTTGTGGAGCCCACCGAGACGGATGCATGCTGACCGACACCGGCGGCGGGTGTTACTCACAGAAACGTGCCGGTACCGAGCCTCTGCGTCCTCCGCCTGCTGCAGGATCCTTCTAGAAGAGACCAGACTGTGTCCTAGTGTGCTTTCTTCCAGAGGCAGCCTCTCATTCAGTCATGTCGCCGCTTTCTTCTTCCGCACATGTGCTGCGCAAACGGTTCAGCTGCCGCTCGGAGCCGCACACTCAGCTTATATACTGTTACAGTCAGGCCGCCCCGCCAGCCAATCAGCGGCGGCCCCGCTCACCACGTGCTTCCCCCACCTCACCTTCCTCCCCCAGCAGTGGTGTCGTAAATGCAAAGATCGTCTATTAAGATGGAGGTATCGTTAGCGGGATGACGACCCTCTGAACTAGGGTCCGCTCGTATTTAGCTGCCCCTGTCACGTCTCTCCTCACCGTGGGATCATTTCCTTCGACAGTATAAAGTCCTATATTTCCGTGGAAGGCTCTACAATGTCTTCTGTGCAGAATGACAGTTATAATGTCACAAATCAGCCATAAAAAATACGAATATTTAAATTTCTTAATTTAGTTATTTGAGAAAACTAAGACTTGGATAAAATAAAACATTACATAACACGATAATACATGCAGTGCTTCATAGGAAAAGTAATAGCATATAAGCACGACACATTACTAAAAATTATATATATGAAGTTATTCTCCTGACTATAACTACACCGTGAAGACAAAACAATCTTGCAGAATCATTCTTTGCAGTCCAGTTAAATCCATCAACGACGTTTTCGTTTGTTTGTTTTCAGTGCCTGGAAATGTAGCGGAGTGGGAGGTCTTCTGGTTCTCCCCTCTAAGACGGCTACAGCGTTCCTGAGGCAGAGCAGAGCGGTATATAGTTAGAGTTGGGACAATGAATGTCCAGATATTTCCTCGCGATTTGGCCTCTCATTTACACAAAAATCCAGTTTTTATCTTAAGAAAACGATTATTTCTAAAAACTCGGAACATAGGGCCTCATTTTGAAAAATATCTTAGGAATTTGGGAACATAGGGCTGTGGGAACATAGGCATGCTCCCCAGATGCTCACATAATTGCTGTTGTTAAAAAGGATATGATGCCACGATGTAGCTTTGTGGTGAAAGTGAATTGTGCTATTTTTCCTCAATACAACGACCACAGTTGGGATTTACTTTTGCTAACAGCTGTTCTGGCTCTTCTCTTCTTTGTCCTATACTTTGTCCTCATAAAGTACGTTACCACACGTTCATATAGCTGACCGCATGCTGCAACTCTCTTGTCTACATGGCTCTGGCTTCTGGCTCTTTCCATCTTGACGCCACAGGCTGACCGCGCACTACTGCGTTGCTTTTTTCATCACTCGCCTTGCTCATTGGCTGAATTTCACCTCAGCGAGCCAATCCGTACATACAGTGAGAAGGTCAGGGGCTGGTAATACCCCCACCATGATGACATACGCTGCAAGATTGTGTCATAGTGTTCATATTAGGTAACACTGTAGGATCCAACTAGATTCTAAATATTTATCATTTTGTTGGGGGGAAAAAACGACTTTGCTTCATTTTCTTGGTAATCGTCCAGATAAATTGCTTGTCTTTGACTCTTTCTAATAATCTAACCTTTATTAATCCCCTTGGGGAAATTCCTTCTCTGCATTTGACCCAACCTATTCAAAGTTAACCTTAACTATACTTTAAGGTTACAGGCCTTGCTCAAGGGCCCAACAGTGGCCGCAGTGGGGGTTAGTTCCTCTGACCTTCTGATCAGTAGCCCAGGGGCTTAGCCTGTTGCGCCACCACTGTCCCCACTGCCCCCAATTTTTGTGTGCTCTTAGAAAGTTTTGGTGTCATCGTGGCACTGAAACAGTTATGTTTTGTCCTACAAGGGCCATGAGGTCTAAACTGACCTTGGAAAGTTAATATGGCAGCAATTATTTTATCTCCTGTCATGACGATCACAAGGTAAACAGCAGGAATGCAGCCTTCCTCTAACTTGCAATCTGCCAGGAATGTCGCCTTGCATGTGTCTGATTGGCTGATGCAGGGCCATGCCAGATGACATTGAGTTGTGTTGCAGCACAGAGGGACAGGTTCATCTGTTATGTCAGATGACCCTGTGTGTCGGCACAACCTGCATCACTGGACTAGCATCATGAGGAGGCTGTGTGATGTTCAGAACAGTATCTCATGGATCCTGCAACTTTAAACACAACTACTGCCTGTAGTTGTCATTCGAAACCTCCCTGTACACGTGTTGAGGACTAAATATCTTTGTTTACCAGCAGACCTTGGGATTCTCTACGAGGATGCAGAGAAAACAATAATCTCAGTTATCTTATTATGCCTGTCCCTGAGAATCGCTGTCGAGATATATTTTTGCTTTGGAAGAAGTATTCAGATCCTTTACTTAATTAAAATGACCAATACAACAGTGTAAAAGCTCTCCATTACAGCAAGTCCTGCACGAAAAATCCAACTCTACTAAAAATGCATAGCAGCAAAATGTAGTTATAGTATTAAAGTAAAAGTTTTATTCAATTCAATTCAATTCAGATTTATTTATATAGTGCATATTTACAACATATGTCATCTCATAGCGCTTAACATAGTAAGGAAGAACAGAAAACAGAAAACCCAACAATCCAAAGTTGCTTTTGGTGGTCTATGAGCAGCAGTCAGCGACGGTGGGAAGGAACCAAAAAAAAAACCCTAGGATAGGGAGGGGGAAAAAACCTCCAACAGAACCAGGCTCAGGGAAGGCAGCCATCTGCCTCAACCGGTTGGGGTGGGAGTGGGGATGAGGGGGGAGGGGATAGCAGGAGAGGTTGGGGTGGGGATGGAAGGACAGCAGGTGGTGAGGCCAGCCATCAGAGACGTGGAGCTCCAGATCCACAGACATTTATAAGACACTATTATATTAGTAACAGTGTGTGTCAAGAGTGTCAGCAGCTTGTTACTGTTGTAGCTGCTGCAGGTTTGAACTTCTTTATATCCAGTTTTATACATACAGGGACAGAAGGTACATGTGAAGGCTCCAAACATGATTGGTGGGGAAAAAGTCATAATAGACAAATGTGTTTTAGTTGAGTTGTTTTCTCTAATCTTTGAGTTTTGCTGAGATATTGGATCACCTAGACATTAATCAGAATTTAACCATGTGAAGCGTTTAGAGGGAAACCTTCCTATTTGAATGAGCTGTTAACAAGTCATAGTCATCTGAAATGTAAGACAACTGCACACTGATGTTTGTAAGAAGCCAAAAAGGTAACCACTAAAAGCTAATCTTTCACGACCAGTAAAAGGAAACCACCGGTTTCATCTGTACAGTGTTTTGTATTTTAAAAGCTTGTTATGTTATACACATTATTGTGCAAAATCTTCATCCTAAAAGTCACAAAGCTGTCAGATAAATATAGTGGAGTAGGAGGTACCATATTTAACTCAGAAATACTGAATATTATACTCAAGTACAGTACTGGAGTAAATGTAATTATTTACATTCCATCACTGACTCTTGACATTTAATCTACTGTTGCTGTTATGCAGATGAACTTTTGTTTTTAGGTTGTGCTGCCTGGACTTCTAGATGTGTCGACCACCAGGAACACTAAATTTGAACATATTCTCCTCTACAGCCACATTAAAATGCTGCTGTCAGCGCATCATACAGGGTCTTGTAACACACTACTGATAAAAACAACGATTTTTTGTCCAAATGTGATCAGATGTACAGTTTAAATGGACATATTAAGCTAAACTTAGATTTGTTTTGCTCCAACGTTCTGCCAAATATCACAAAATCTAGCTTCACTTGTGCAAAACAAACAACAACAAAAAAAATCTGTTTAGACATTTAACTGTACTTCTGTAACTAACAGCCTATTGCAACTAACTCGATCAAGCTAATAACAAATACGGTTTAAGGTTTGAGGTCTTAAAAGAAAAATCGATGAAGACATTTATCAGTTCTGCACCTGGGCACGTTATCTGTCTGTCACAGGAGCTGATCATTGCTGTTTCAACTATTTCAGTCTCTAGTTAGCAATTAGGAACCAGTTTCGAAACATGTGAACCAGGCAACACGCCAACAAGTGTCAGCTCATGATGTTTATATGCTCAGGTAATGAATATATCACTCTATGGCTACATGTTCATCTGCTCCCCCCTCATCCCCACTCCCAACCCAACCGGTCGAGGCAGATGCCCCCCTTCCCACCGTCGCTGACTGCTGCTCATAGGGAATCCAAAAGCAACTTTGGATTGTTAGATTTTCTGTTTTCTGTTCTTCCTTACGATGATAAGCGCTATGTGATGACATCTGTTGTAAATATGCACCTTATAAATAAAGTTGAATTGAATTGAATTGAAAAGTTTTTTCAGTGACGTGACTCTTTGAACCTTGTGACGTGCAGCTTTGTGTCTCCTTCAAGCAGCTACAGTTTTTTTGCAGCTGGAGTAATTCAACACATTATATAACCTCAAGAAAAGTTTGCAGCTTGTGCCAAAACATTTCACTTGTTGTGGCTTGTGCTACTTGGTGAGTATTTAAAGTTAAACACAGTGCTGGTGATAATGATAATGCACAGCCTGTAGAGTTCAAATGCAAACTCACTCACTTGTCAACTGATCATACATGAAGCATTGAATATTGCACAAGTGTAGTGTCACTTTAAATATTAACATCAACCATGCAAGCTCCTCTGAGTTGTGCTTGAGTGCAGAACTTGAGTAAATGTACTTCTCAGATGTACGTCGCTTTGGAGAAAAGCGTCTGCCAAATGAAATTGTAACATTGTAACATTGTACTTAGTTACTTTCCACCTCTGTGTAAACTGAGGCGTTGAACACACTGACTGACAGGCTGAAGGACAGACCAACCACAGACCCTGCTGCTCAGTCTGCAGCTCTGGGATCAAGGATTTACATTTTGTCCTGTACAATTTTTTATATTTTTTTTCACGTGGATAGTGGAGCTAAATGAAAAGTCAGATGAACACCAAAGTTACAAGAATTGATTGTCCAGGCAACATGAATACATGTACGAAATGTTCTCTTAATCCATTGAATAGTTGTTGCAGATATTTGAGACTGACAGATTACATATTTATAGAGCCATGAGCTAGAAAAATATGAATGTGTAAGCAGAATGAAACAATAGACTCATTATGAGAAGCATCAGCCATTTGCATCAGCAATGCAGTTAGGCCTGTGGGAAAATGAAAAAAAAAAATTGACAGCTGTACATATGACATGCATATGTGTCCTCAAATGCCGACTAGCTGCACACTTGATGATATTAAATAGTACAGAATGTACTTTGAGAGAAAGCTCTGGTGCTTCTCGAGTAATTTAAGAACCCCATGTTCATCATTACCCACGGGTAATGTGGGTAGGGCAATCACGGATGTCTGTCTGTCTGTCTGTCTGTCTGTGTGTGTGTGTGTGTGTGTGTGTGTGTGTGTGTGTGTGTGTGTGTGTGTGTGTGTGTGTGTGTGTGTGTGGGTGTGTGTGTGTGTGTGTGGGGGTGTGTGTGTGTGTGTGTGGGTGTGTGTGTGTGTGTGTGTGGGTGTGTGTGTGTGTGTGTGTGTTTGTGTGTGTGTGTGTGTGTGTGTGTGTGTGTGTGTGTGTGTGTTTGCATGTGTGTGTATGGGTGTGTGTGTGTGTTGGGCGTATGAGTGGGGTGGCTTATGAGTATGAGTGCGTATGTGTGGGGGGT
>OMNN01057000.1:6368-21888 GCA_900302755.1 Chromis chromis
GATGGTCTGGAAGAATTTGCTTTTAACACAAAACAAACAACTCTTTCAGATGATTTATTCCCTCAAATCCTTCCTGTACTTTTAAGATTTTTATGAAATATTCAGTTTATAACAGGAAATCAACAAGATAAGTAATGACAGACTGTGAGTGGAGTCTGCATTGTGACTTTCTCTGACGTACCAGACTGTGTCCGTTGATAACCAGGCCGTATTCTCCGTTAACCACCTCGTCTGTGATCACTTTCACACTTTTACCCAAAATGCTTTCTGCCAAAAACTCTGAGTTCTCTGCTATGTCTGGTTTTATGGAGGTCCGTGCATTCCTGCTCCAGCAGAAAAGACAAAAAAAATCAATGCATTCATGGAAACATTTCATAATCAGATAGTAAAAACCGATTAATACATTTAAAAACAAAACCTCCTCTGACCTCAGCTCCTGTCTGACGTCCTCGTGTGAGTTTCCGGACACGATGAAGACTTCGTTCATTTCTTCCCGCAGTAAGTTGCAGGAGTAACCGATGTTTTCTGCAGTTTCTGGAACACAAATAATCAACATCAGAGCACAGATTGTAAAAGCAAGAGAGACAAAAAAGATAAGCCATATGAGTATTACCAGACTTTTGTTTTTTCTACTGCTTTGAATTCATTTTACACTTTCAAACTTTGGAATTTGTCTGTGCTTTTCCTAAAGATGTCTGTACTTTAATGTATTTAATTCTTCACCCTGGTCACCCTCCTTATTTAATCTGTGTAGGATCATTCCCTTAGCCTTTGTTTTATTATTATATGTACATGGATTCATTTCCGTGTGTGCTTTTCATTGTTGTTTTAACATTAAAATTATTACATAAATAGACTATAGCATATTTTGCATATTTTTGCATACAAGCTTGAGGCTGTTTAAACAACAATATCCAAGGAACTATTGAAGGTAAAAGCTTGAAATTTTCACAGTTTTTTCTCATCATGCCACTGATTCAGAATCTACAATATTGGATAAGAAGATCAAATAGTCTCTGATTATGGGTGAGTTGAAATATGAACAAAAAAAACAGAGCCCTCATGTAAAGTCTCATATTTGAGCACATTAACAAAGAAAATGATAATGCAGAAGTCAACTAGTGATACTTTCTGAACCATATACACCGATCAGCCACAACATTTTGACCACTGACAGGTGAAGTGAATAACATTGATCATATTGGTACTATGTGATGTTCTGCTGGAGAACCTTGGATTTTAACATCCGTGTTGATGAGATTTAGACACCCAAATAAACATTGTCCCAGAACAAACACACTCCCTCATGCAAATGGAAATCCCAAATGTCGCTGGCCTACCCCCTGCAGGAAAATGCACCCCACCACATGGCAACAACATCAACCAATCAGGAACATCTTGAGGATTACGACAACGGCCCAAGATGTTGATTTGACCTCCAAACTTCCTAGACCCCATTCTGATCAAGCCTCAACAGGATGCAGTGGAACCAGTTGGATTGACAGAGGCCCCACTGCACAAGCCAGAGTACCCAAAGGATCCACTGCCTTGGTCCTGGTGCCAGACCCCATAGGACACCCTGAGAGGTCCTCTGGTCCATGCCCAATGGTTCAGAGCATTTTGGACCACATAAGGGGGACCAACACAATATTAGGCAGGTGGTCATAATGTTATGCCAGATCGGTGTATTGTTGCAGACCACATTAATGGCAGCTTTATTCCCTGATGACCTCTTTCAGCAGGATAATCCTCTTTGCCAAACTGCAAACATTGTTCAGTAATGGTTTGAGGAGCATGAAAAAGAGTTCAAGGTGTCGACTCGGCCTCCAAATTCCCCAGATCTCATTCTGATTGAACAGAGTTCTGGAGAAACAAGTCTGGAGGCTCCACTTTGGAACTTCCAGGACTTAAAGGAGCTGCTTCTATTTGATATAGGACATCTTTAGAGGTCTGTGGAGTCTAGACTTCGACCAATTTAGAGGCAGAAACCTACACAGTATTATACAGGTGGTTTTAATGTTGTGGCTGATCTGTGGTTAATTTATTGCATTCCCTTTGGTGGACTTACTTTCCGCCTAATTATCCTCCTATAAACCTTCAGTATCTTCGTCTGGTTCCTCTCTCTACATTAAACAGCAGTGAACTTACTGTAGCTGCTACTTAAAACAGTGTTGTTCAACTGTGGGGATCAACTGAGTCCGGAACAGCCTAATTAATCTCATAAGGTAGAGCAGCTTCAGCCTCAGACTTTTCTTTGTAATGCCATTAAATTTTCAGTGAGTCTTGTTCCACAGCAGCTCCCCAGAGACATTAAAGGAGCTCCACATACTACAACAGGCACTTCAGTAAAACTACTTTAACCCATTAAGCTCAGATTCACCGTGGACCTGTGTGGTAACAAACTGTTGACCTGGAGAGGCTGCCTAGTTGACAGTGTCCCTGTTTGTCTTTCAGTGCCCCATCGACACCCGTAAAGTTCTGTCTGAGAACCTGGTGGTGATCGGAGGCACCGCCATGCTGCCCGGCTTCCTGCACCGGCTCCTGGCCGAGATACGCCTCCTGGTGGAGAAACCCAAGTACAGCGACGTGTTGGCCAGCAAGAGCTTCCGCATCCACGCTCCTCCAGCCAAACCCAACTGCACCGCCTGGCTCGGAGGTCAGATTTTTATAAACACCTCAGGGAAAATACTGTTTGTGGCCGCTCTTATAACATTTCAAAACTTTCCTCCCTATTTCATAACTCATAACTTAGCCTTAATATTATAGTCATTTTTGGGGGGCAGTGGTGGCTTAGTGGTTTGTGAAGTGAACTTGTAACCAGTGGGTCGCCGGTCAGGGTTCCTACAGGGTCTTAAAAAGTATTAAAAGCATTGAATTTATGAAATTGGAAATAATACCTTAAAGCCCAGGAAAAAAAAAATACAGTGAGTGAAAAATTAAGATAAAAGATCAAGAGCTAGCACCACAACTGAAGAGGATAGGTCACTAATATAAGGTCAAAACCTTTTTTTATTACCTAGCTAGGCTACCCATTTCATGTAGGGGATATGGGGAAATGTAAATTTAATCAAGCGTGGTTAGATAAACTGAACTCAAACTTACGGATTTTGTTTTTCTTTGCCAGTAGGGCTGCGAAATGGGTATTCTTTTTTTTTTTAGGGGTCTTAAAAAGGTCTTAAAAAAGTCTTAAATTTAAGAAATCTGTAGGAACCCTGGCCGGTTCAAGACCCCGGACTGGCAGGAGGTTGAGGTGGGAAAGTGAGAGCGACCGCTTGTCCCAGTCACCACCACTGTGGGCCCTTGAGCAAGGCCCTTAACCCCTGACTGCTCCCCGGGCGCTGCACCGCGGCAGCCCACTGCTCCTAGTATGTATAGTTAAGGTTAAGGATGGGTCAAATGCAGAGAAGGAAGGAACCCAAGGGGATCAATAAAGATTAGATTAGATAATCACACCTTAAATTATGACTACAGAGTCTTAACTTCAATGTTTAGTCTCTTACTTTCATTACATCAGTGATAATCCTTTGGAAGACACTTTGGTGCAGCGGATGTTGTCTTGTCTAGACTTTATTTGATTTAACCATCATTTTCTTCTTTATTTGTTGTAATTTTGACGTTTCTTTTATTGCAAAGCACTGTAACTTTGCTCTACAAATGAAGTTATTATTCTTCTCCTTTTTCCTTCAGGCGCCATCTTCGGGGCTCTTCAGGACATCCTGGGCAGCAGGTCGGTGTCGAGGGATTACTACAACCAGACGGGGCGCATCCCAGACTGGTGCTGCCTGAGCTCGCCTCCTCCTGAGTCTTTGTACGAAGCAGGAAAAACTCCACCTCCGCTAATGAAGAGAGCGTTCTCCACAGAGAAGTAGAACACGCTGTAACATAAATTAATCTCCGGTTCAGTAAACTTTCATGTAACATCTCTGCTCTTGTCGGTTTAATGTGTTAACTACACAGATGTTTCCGGTGTTGGGTAGTTAACGTTATGTTTTTCTATGTACCGATCGTGGTCTGTCTGACGTTGAGGCTGTTGCATTAATATTGCACAAGAAATATTACAGTGTTAAAACTTTAAAATGTGCTACGTGCAGCCACGTCTGTGAGCGAGAGTCTGTACGTGTTTCCTCTCACTCTTGTTTTCTTCTGTGTTTTGGTGGCAGTTAAACTGTAAAACACTGTCTTCAGCAGAAATCATTCAGACGAGCTTAGTCAGACATTAAATGTACAGAAAACGTTGCTCAACTCTGGAGAAGCTGACGTTACTTCAGTGTGATGTGTAGCTCTGATCATGATGCACCGTGGAGTCTTCAAAAGAAAGAAACATGTTCCATTTATTTATTGTCTGTGTGAAGTGACTTTAATGCATTTAAACTCCTGCAAACACACACAAAGGTTCTCTCAGTGTTTAATATCAAACATTCTCTCTGGTTTAATAATCTAACCTTTATTGACCTTCTCTGCATTTGACCCATCCTATTCAAAGTTAACCTTAACTATACATACTAGGAGCAGTGGGCTGCCGCGGTGCAGTGCCCGGGGAGCAGTCAGGGGTTAAGGGCCTTGCTCAAGGGCCCACAGTGGTGGTGACTGGGACAAGCAGTCACTCTCACACTTCAACCTCTCTTGCCAGTCCGGGGACTCGAACCGGCGACCCACCGGTTACAAGTTCACTCCACAAACCACTAGACCACCACTGCCCCAAGGCTACGTACACACTAATACACTTTCACTTTAAGACGCATAACTCCTGCTACTTTCACGCTTATCGTCCTCGCTACTTTGCCACATACTGAGCCCAGTAGTATGTTATTGTGTGGACACTTTGCCACATAGCTACACCTCAGGCTGTGATCGCGCACTGCTAAAAACTGGCCTTTGGGTGCCCCGATAGCCTAATGGTTATGTTGCGTGACCCACATGCAGAGACGTAGCGGCTGACCCGGGTTCGAGTCCGCCCTCGGGCATTTACCGCATGTCCTTCCCCACTCTCTCCTGTTTCCAACTCTATCCTCTGTCCTATCGAATAAAGGCAAAAAGACAAAAATAAACCTTTGAAAAAAAAAAAAAAAGGCCTTTTACATAGGATCCAACAGTTCATTGCTTTTAGGATGTTTTTTTTCACAGAAGGTCCAAATGATAGATTGCATTTAAAATTTGTGTCCTATGATGCAGTTTTTGAACCAATAGTTTGAGATCTTGGGGAACCAGCTAGCTGACGTTTAGCTTAGCTTAGCAAAAAGACTGGAAACAGGAAGTATGTCGACTCTGGCTCTGATTTTGATTGAAATACAACCTTTTTTTGTCCATATAGCAGAATGATTGTACAGTAAGGTGTAGTCAGACCATTCTGCAGCACAAACACAGTGCTGCAGGATGGTCTGCCTTTGCACGACTATTAACATTGACACTAATGCATTTGTATTCTTAAAATGCACAACGTCTACTTTGTTTACGCCGAGCAGCGACACGACTCCAGTGTCTTATTTATCTAAAATGAAGACCTTATTGTTGTTGGAAAGCTTCGGGGTTTCGTTTTAGTCAGAAACTGAGACTTTAAGAAACAATGACGCATGTTTTCCTTCTACTTTCACAAGATGTTCCTTAATTTTTCGTGCCTGAAAACACATCAGCCTCGACTAAGAGTGATTAATTCAACATGGATGACGAATTACAAATGTTTGCTGACCTTACCGTCTCTGCTAGCAGCTGTTGTGCAGTTAAAGAAATCTCTGCTCTTACTTTTGGTAGTGTTTTCTACAACATTATTAGTCCTGCATGCCCAGTGTACACATGATTTTTAGGCATGTTAGTATGCACTGATAACATTTCTGAGACGATCGTTTCAGCCTTAGGCGGCCATTTTAAGATGAAGTCGTATTGGTGTGGACGTTGCAGGTGCACTTAGATGGTTGGGGAGGTGGTTTTTCAGTCGCCATGTGTCCTAACAAGAAGTTTAATCAGAAAATAACTGGGAATACCTTTGTGTGTGTAGTATAGAGTCATCCTTCAAGCAGAAATGTTGCTCTGTGATGCTCACAAACCCTCATTACAACAAATAAATACTCCGAATTTAAACTGACTTGCTTCTCAGTCATTTAACTCAATTGACAGCTCTTTTTTGTGTGAAAATAGCTAATAAACACCATCATAAGCTATCATTTTTTAATGAAAACAGCCCACAGACCTACTTCTATTTTATTTATTTTTTATTATGAAGAAGGGTGACAAAAACAAAGCACAGTGATAAAAAAAACAGTGATATAGGACATACACAGTAGACATACAGTGAGAAGACATACAAGTAACAGACAAAAACAAAGCTTACATTTATAGCTGAGAATGTATAAATTAATTCAGGTTGTTGTGAATATGATTATTGATTAGGGGGTAATTGTCCATGATTTTAACAGGGAGGGTTATGGTGTGTCTGGGAATACAAAAAAATAATTAAATAAAACAGAAATAAAAAAAAACTGATAACCAAAACAGACCTGCTTCTAGAAGCTACAAAAGGGGATGAATTGTGTCGTTGCACCAGTTTTGTCCGTTTAACTTTCAAAACAGAAAGAGTAGCTGTTTTCCCAGAGTTTTGCCTCAGGTGCTGAATTTCTAAGCTAAAAAATAGCTGTAATACAAGTGAAATACGACATTATTCCAGGCCTCACATGAGTCTTAATTTCCTAATAACGTACGAGGAAATATTAAGAAACTTTGCACCAAATAGAGCCACTTTCATGGACGCTAATTCCTCCTGAGAGGTTTATTAACACAGAGAGCAGATTGAATGTGTGGCTGATTTTCCCCGACATGCTGTTTAACGTCCTGCGATGGAGCCGCATCTGTTTGGCCTTTTGGGTCACATTAATCACTCAGAGTTTCTCCGTCCGGCTGCTGTGGGAACCGGTGGAGTTACCCAGAATGCACCTGCAGCTCCAGAATGAGTAAAGTGTGGGAATCAGCTGATGGGTGGGTTTTGATTACAGTCATAAAAGTGGGAGACGGATTACAGACTGCAGTGATGAGGCTATGAATGAACAATAGACGTATTGCATTTGTTAAATGTTGTATTATTGTGACGTGCAGCTACATGTGGTTAAAAGAATATCTCTAGCTGAAATCTGCATTGTAGATTTTTTTGTAAATTTGTGCTCAAAGATGGGAGCTTTCGTGACGGATTACATTTTTTATATATATTTCAACTCACCCCTAATAAGAGACTAATCAGTCTAATAAAGTCAAGCCATATCTCCATCGTGGCGACCTTGAGAGAGTCTTTCACGCTCTGATCACGACCAGGCTGGACTACTGTAATTCTTTGTATATCGGCCTCGATCAATCGTCTATTCGCCGGCTGCATTTGGTCCAAAATGGCGCCGCTCGGCTTTTAACTGGGACCAAAAAGCAGGAACATATAACCCCGGTCTTGGCATCGCTCCACTGGCTTCCTGTTCTGGGTTGGCCCCCCCATTATTTAGCAGAGCTTATTCAGGTCCACAAACCTGTTAGAGAACTGAGGTCGTCCAGTCAAGTGGTCCTGGAGGTCCCCAGATCCAGACTCCGAGCTAAAGGTGACTGAGCCTTTTCAGTAACATCCCCTAAACTCTGGAACAGCCAAAGAGAACACCAGAGAAAAGTTTAAAAAGTGCATTCTGGGCAAACTTTCAAGGCTCATATCAGCATGTGTGATAGGTCTTTAGGGCTGCTCGGACTACTGAATCTTTTAAGTCCCGGCTAAAGACCCACCTCTGCTCAGTGGCTTTCAGTTGGACTGGGCGCTGACATCCTGGCTGCATATATGTTGTTTTCATTGTATGTTCATGTATGTTCTTTAGCAGTGTTGATTTAGAAGTCTGTAAAGCACTTTGGTCAACCTGGGTTGTTTTTAAATGTGCTATATAAATAAAATTGACCTTGACCTACTTGTCCAGTATTGCAGATTCTGAATCAATGACATGATGAAAAGCAACACTGAAAGTTTCAGCCTTTTATCTTTAATAGTTCCAGAGATATTGTTGTTCAAACAGTTTCAAATTTGAATGTGCAAGAAAACGAGCTGAAAGTGGGTCAACGGGCAGTTTTTTAAAATGATCTCAGAAAGTATCAAGCTAAAACTTCACAAATATCTTTATAGATATCCATATTTTATTTTGCTCAGGCAAATCTGAGACAGTTGAGCAGAAATTGGTTTACAAATGTGATGATATGAGACAGAAATGGCCCCTATATGTACGAACTAACAACTCCCCCCTCATCAATTCACATCCTAACTTTCTTGGAGGTAAACATCTGGCCACATCTGTTTCCAGGTGACGTATAGAGCCTCTTTCATCTCCACCGTGTTAAAGCTTCGCTCCTAATCTGAGTCCTCGTTCTGAAAAATGTGGCACAACCTTCACAGTTTGCATAATCCAACTGTTATATATCTATATTTATCTCTCCATTTTTTAAGCCTAAGAAGATCCAATCATCACTATAGCAAGCAAAACGACTTACTAATTATCAGATCTGTTATACTGATATTTATATTCAACATGCAAGAAGACATTCCTCCTTAGAAGTGGATTCAATAGTCCATCCATTTATTGTCGATACACCTCTTAATCCTCTGTAGGGTCGTGGGGGGGCTAGTTCATTCCATGAAAAATCATCCACTTGACCTTTTCGGAATCAGCTGATGTTTAATGTACAACACCTTCAGTCTATTTAATGAAGCCAAGCACAGTTTTACCTTCATACTATGGATATTTTCACAGTTACAGGCCCTTGAAGTACATAGAAGTAGGTCAAGATTCCTCACATTTCAGTTTGTGTAACAGTATTTTTAGCCCTGAAAACACATTTGAGTTCTGCAACCAAATCAGTTTTACATCCACTCCATGTGTCACAATCTAAAGACTCAATCTGGTTTCTGTTTAAGCAACTTTAAGCATAAATATTATGGGAGGTATCATAGTTTCAAGAGCTTCTGTGACACAGAGTCATAGAAACAATCATTGGTACCCTGGATGTGTTTCCGTTTTCTGATAATTCACTAGAGAAAACTTTTAAAAAGTGCATTCTGGGTGAACTTTCGAGGCTCATATCAGCATTAGTGTGATAGGTGGTTGGTCAGAACAATTTAGAGACAATAAAAGGATAATCTTTACCCACATTTTGATACCAGGATCATCTTCTAGACATGATTCCTTCTGTGTCAAGACAAGTTTCTAATATAGCAATAAAAAAAATCACCTGTTTCTGAGGGGGTCAGGTAGCTTTTGTCAGATTCGGTGATTTTGTATGGAATAATTCTTTCATGGTAAGTCTAAATGTTAAGTAGTGAAGATGAAAAGGGAGTAAAATGTCCCTTTATGGTTTGGAACAACTAACAAAGTAATAAAAATAGAATTATAATAACCTGTATACCTCATTTATCTCTGTTAATGCCAGAGTCCATTAATGTTGAGGCCCAAAGTTGGCAGCATATAGAAAAGGGGATTATCGATTGGATGTGGATATAACAGTCTGATATCAAGACAATATGGACATAATCCTTCAGATGAGAGTATTAAGCTGCTCTGTTCGGATATAAATGAGTTCCAGCATTCGATCGTGTGCTCGGTTCTTGCTGACTCATGTATATAAACTCTCTGCTGGGAGGATCTGTGGTTACATAACGCTAGAACCAAGTCTTTCTCACATGATCCTTCTCTAGCCTCGCCCACATCTGAGGATCTGGAGCACCTGCTGCCTCGGAGGGAAGCCCCTTCCTCCCCAGACTGAACTGGGACTGCAGCATCAGTTTGGTTCCCAGAGGCAGGAAGAAGCAGCAGCTGTCCGTCTGACCTCTTGCTGTCTGGAGGGGAACCCCGGAAAGTGGGTGAAGGCTGGAGCTTCACTCAGTCCTCAGATCTGTAAAATGGCCATAAGTGGTCATTGCACACCATCTGGGCTGCGTGATATCAGTATGGTGATGTGTGCTATAGTTATATTGCAGGAAGTGTGATGTGAAGACAAATCAACACAAGATGCTTTATTGTTTTGCTGATTGATACAAAAACAAATAAAAAAACAGAGTAAATGAGGTCATGTCTTCTCTATGACCTCATTTACTCTGATTTAAAGGTTCTTGGAGGTTTTTTAAACTTAATTTTGAAGACACAGAGTTTGTCGACACGCAGGCTCCAAGATACGAGATAGAAACACTGAAAAGGAAGATCTGGCTGCAAAAACAATGGAAATATTTCTGCTGTAGAAAAGATGACGTTGATGATGATGTCATTACGGTAATTTCATTCGTGCCCCCCCAGGAATCCGCTGGATGAAATTACCGTAAAATTACCGTAATGATACCATATTGGCTGTAAAGCGCAACAACATTGTCATTACGGTCATTACGGTAATTTCATTCATGCCCCCCCAGGAATCTGCTGCATGAAATTACCGTAAAATTACCGTAACTCTTATAATAGGCAAACCGTAAATAACTGCCAGATATTGAAAGTTTCTTCTGAAAAAATGGGCACCAGCACTCACAGGACATTTTCTTACCTTTTTGTAATCAAGATAAGAAACAAAGACCAGGCGGACATTTTGAGGCTCAGGTCTTAAAGGGTTAAGGGCCTTGCTTTTTAAATCTTTTATTCGATAGGACAGTGGATAGAGTCGGAGACAGTGGGAAAAGACATGCCGTAAATGCCCAAGGTCGGACTCGAACCCGGGTCAGCCGCTACGTCTCTGCATGTGGGTCACGTAACATAACCATTAGGCTATCGGGGCGCCCCAATCTTTTATCCTTCTTTAAAATGTTCTACTCGTCAGAATCTGAACCAAAACTTTAAGTTAAGTTCTCCATAAGTGAAAACCTGCTTGGCAGTAAAACAGACTCTGATAGAGAGCTCCTCTTGGACCTGCTGACTTCAGTGTTTTTGTCTCTTAATTTTCCATAACACGAGGTGGATCGCAGACTAAATTATTCATGCATTAATTAATGAGATACAAACACGATTCTTCCCCAAACTGGCTCGACTTCAAAGCGTTGGAGGAGCGAGAGGAGAGGCTTCATCCATCTCTGTTATCTCCCCACTGAGGCTCAAACTCACAACACAGCAGCTCAATTATCCTGTAAATCACTCCGACTGAGGGAAAAACCACCTGAGCCTCGATTAAATGAGAGGAGAAGAGCAGAAAACAAGACGAGAGGAGGCCGGGAGCTGTGCACCTGTTGGACGTAAACACAATCTGAATGAACTGGAAATTAAAACATTAAAGAAAACTAGACGTTGACTGATGTTAACAGATATATTATCAGGAACAAACACACATCAGGAATGAAGGAGTCGCTCTGAGACATTCTGCTGGTTCTTGTAGTGCAAAAACTAATCAGAGGACAAAAGTGCAAAAACAAAACTGAAGATTTAAAATGTTTAAAGTGAGATCTACAAGTGGAGCTGCAACATCTGTATGCTGGAAGTCAATGCAGAGATATAAAGATAAACTAATCTACCCATTATTGATCCCCTTGGGTTCCTTCCTTCTCTGCATTCATCCTATTCAAAGTTAACCTTAACTATACATACTAGGAGCAGTAGGCTGCCGCGGTGCAGCGCCCGGGGAGCAGTCAGGGGTTAAGGGCCTTGCTCAAGGGCCCACAGTGGTGGTGACTGGGACAAGAGGTCGCTCTCACTTTCCCACCTCAACCTCTTGCCAGTCTGGGGACTCTAACCGGCGACCCACCGGTTACAAGTTCGCTTCATAAACCACTGTATTTCTCTGCCACGTCCCTGTTGGACGGGAAAACGTATCAATTTCTGAGCTTCAAATCGTGATATTTCATCAAAATTACTTTATTCTACGTCTCATTTTAAAAAATCGCCAAAAATAAATTATTTGCTTTAACCAGATTCTGTAAAAAACAAAAAATTCTGTGTTCCTCTGCACAACCGTGAAGCCATTAGTGATTCAGTTGTGACCAACAGTCACATAATAAAAATTCAGGGTTTTTTCGGCTGAACTGCAGGATGTGTTTACACAGAGCAGAGAGGAGATAAGTATGGAAACAAATTGCCAGATGTGCCTTTTGGTAAGAAAAACAGAACTAAATCTAAGCTTCAAATTGTGATATTTCATCAAAATTGCTTAATTCTACATGTCTCAATTTAAAAAAATCGCCAAAAATATATAATTTGCTTTAACCAGATTCTGTAAAAAAATAAAAATTCTGCACTTCCTGGTGCATCCGTGAAGCCTTTAGTGATTCAGCTGCGACCAACAGTCACATGATAAAAAATCAGGGATTTTTTGGCTGAACTGCAGGATGTGTTTACACAGAGCAGAGAGGAGATAAGTGTAGAAACACATTTTAAAATGTAAATAGTGAAATATCTATAGTTTGTAGAGCCATAATTTTATTTTCCAGTATTAATAACATCTGTGGACACTTGGAAAAATGTTTAGCATGTTGATTCCATTCTTTTTTTTTTTTAAATTGTAACATAAATAATTAAGCAAATTAAATCCCCCCCCCCCTTTTTCTATGATTTATGGCATTATAACTGTGACATACTGCACAGGAGACATTTCTGAGTTCTTTCTACTTATAGTCATAATTGTTGTGTTTCCATAGAGGTGCAGGACTTTATATCGCAGTGAAAAACAAGCCCACAGTGAGTGAAAAATGTCACAGGAGCAGAAAAACACCCAGAAACAACCTGGAGTTCAGAGGATTAAAGGACTATATTGTGCAGGACGACGATGCTGCCTGATTTAATGTGATGAACATGAGCTTGTACATTGCTTTAAGTGTAATAAATATTTGGAAAAGGACACAGGAATCGTTGCCAGATACTTTAAAATGCATTTCCCCCCCTTTTTTAGCATAAACACATAAAAACGCCTCCACAGAAATCCAACAAAGCTGGTTTTACGACGCTCATCAGTTGTAATTCCCTTGATTTTCGAGGTGAAATCAGCTTCTAGATCTAACAGAAACGGCACAGTTGTAGTGGAGGAGTGGTGACGTGCTCCCTTTGTCTGAACCACGGAGTATAAATTTGCATGATTGTACGGTTTGGAGACACTTTGAGATGACGAGACAGGGGTAATGTCTTTTTCTGTACAGTGAAAAAACTGGATAAATACTCAAAGGAATGTTTACAGAGGAAGCCGAGGACTAAATGTGCATCTGTTTGACGTGTTACTGCATACAAAAAGTGAACTTAAGGTGTGTTTGGTCTGAGAGAGCATAAGGTTTCGCTGTGAGAGAGCATCTGTTTGCATCAGGCCCGGCGATGTTTAATGAACACTCGTTTAATCTGGTTCTCTCGGCGCTGCACCCGGGAGGCCGAGCTGCCGGCGTCGTGCCAGGAAACGCTTCCAACAGCAGCTTAGCGCAGATGAAAAAGGGTCTGTGGGAGTTCACTGGAACGTGTCTTCAGAAAGCAGCAGGACGAGGGTCTCCGGAGAAGCAAATCTTTGGGGGTTTTAGTTTCTGTAATCGCTCGTGAGGAACTTTGTTGCCGGGGGAAACGACGGGACTCTTGACCTTTTAGTGTCGCTTCACGCTGAGAACAACCACACAGAGAGCAGCTGCCAAGAAATGTCTAACTGACCACCAGATAAGACAGAAACTCCCACTTTCCCTATTTTTATTCATGAGCACTTTAAAAAAAAACCCACCTCAGAGTCTATTAAGTTGCTGTTCTGTAGGTTTCTAAGGTTTAAATTCACATTTTCTCCAGGTTTTACTTGATACAGGGTTCCAGCATTATAATATAAACGTCATAACATGTCTTTACCGTCTTAACATCCAACTTTTTATGGGGTTTTTGTCCCTTTGGCCAAATGGAAAAGCTTGAAACAAAAGACCAAAATGCTGGTGTCTAAATTTGAAAGGTAGGTTCTTATAGCTTCTGAAAATGTGCTTATTTAGCATGTGGCTAAACTACATCAGTTCAAAACGTTTACCCTTAGCTTCCACTTTTAATGGGATGTTTGTGCATTTGGCTCGTAGCAGAAGGCTTTTGTGGGGTTTTCTGTCATGTAGAGGATGAAATCTGCCTCATTCAAACTAGAAATGTTCAAATTTACATACATTTACATTAAGTTGCTGTTCTGCAGGTTTCTAAGGTTTAAATGTATGTTTTTTTATCCAGGTTTTACTTGATACAGGGTTCCAGTATTTCCTTGTAAGTGATATAAACGTGTCTTTACCTTCTTAACATCCACCTTTTTATGGGGTTTTCTTCCCTTTGGCCGAATGGAAACGCTTGAAACAGATTGGATTTGAAAGGTAGTTTCTTATAGTTTCTAAAAATGTGCTTATTTAGCATGTGGCTAACATACAACCTAAATTCAAACAGTTGAAACATGGTTCAAAAAATGTTTTTGTCCCTTTGGCCGAATGAAAAAGCTTGAAACAAAAGACCAAACTGCTTGTGTCTGACTAAATTCGAAAGGCAGCATCTTCTAGTTTCTGAAAATGTGCTTATTTAGCATGTGGCTAAACTACAAGCTAAACTACACCAGTTTAAACATGGTTCAAAACGTTTACCCTTAGCTTCCACCTTTAATGGGATTTTTGCACATTTAGCCAAATGGAAAAGCTTGTAGCAGAAGGATTGTGGGACCAAACTGTTTGTGTCGGACTTCACTTGAAAGGTAGCTTCTTCTAGTTTCTAAATGTTTAGCATGAGGCTAAAACACAATGTAATCTAAATCCAACTTTGAAGGTCAACATATACAGGATGAAATCTGCTAATTTATACTACAAATGTTCACATTTAGATTTTTCTTCCCAGCAACACAAGTTATAATTAGTATAGAGTTCCTGCATTTCCTTTTAGAAGTAATATATGTGCCGTAAAATGTCTTTAACCTCTTAATATACACCTTTTTTTTTGAAAGTTTTGCTCATTTGGCCAAGTGGAAAAGCTTGTAGCAGAAGGATTGTAAGACCAAACTGCCTGTATAAGATTCATTTGATAGGTAGCTTCTTCTAGTTTCTGAAAATGTGATTATTTAGCATGAGGCTAAAATACAAGCTAAACTAGTTCAAATGTGGCTATGAAAGATTTTTTTTAGTTTTTGTCTTTAATAGAAAATGAATATAATATAAATGGAAGACAAATAAAAGATAAATGGACACATAATCTGACTTTTTGAGCACTTTGTGGAAGCTGCCACTGTTGTTAACTAAACAGTCTTACATCAGAGTCGTTGTTGTGGAGTTTAGTAGATGATTTATCATGTAGGGTCAGGAGCTCAGGACATATTCCCAGGTCTGAAAGCTTTTGAAATCCTCAAAATTCTGCCGAAATATGGTTTTGGGACTCCAATAATATACGTGATGCTAGAAAAGACTGATCAGGCGAGCCGGCTCTGCAGTGGGCATGAAGCTGGACTCTGTGGTGACAGTTGCAGAGAGGAGATCACTCACCAAACTACTGGTCATCATTGATGATGCCAGTCACCCTCTGCACTCTGTCATCATAGCACAGAGAAGCCTGATCAGCCACAGACTGCTCCTCCCCAGAAGCAGAAC
>OMNN01057018.1:0-11635 GCA_900302755.1 Chromis chromis
ATCCCCTTGGGGAAATTCCTTCTCTGCATTTGACCCATCCTATTCAAAGTTAACCTTAACTATACATACTAGGAGCAGTGGGCTGCCGCGGTGCACCGCCCGGGGAGCAGTCAAGGGTTAAGGGCCTTGCTCAAGGGCCCACAGTGGTGGTGACTGGGACAAGCAGTCGCTCTCACTTGCCCACCTCAACCCTCCGGTTACAAGTTCACTTCACAAACCACTAGGCCACCACTGCCCCCAAATTTTTTATTGGTTTATTGCACGTCTTTTTTTTAACCCTCCGAACCTCAAGCAGTTTATGGGTGTTTTTTTAATATATATTTCCTCCTGTCATAATTTCCCTTACTGCAATATAAAGTCCTTCACCTCTATTAAAACTGCACAACGATGAAGAAGTAGAGAAAACTCAGAAATGCCTTCTGTGCAGAATGACACCGTTCTGATGCTTTAAAGAAAAAACTAAAGTTGAATGACTATTTTACAAAAATTTTAAAAACACAAAATCAGTAGCTACAAAATTTTCCAAGTGTCCACAGGTGATACCAACACTGGGGAAAAAGATTATGACTCTACATACTATATATAATATAGCCTACTACGTACATTTTTAATTTGCTTGCATACTTGTCTCCTCTCTGCTCTGTAGAAACACAGCCAGCAGTTCAGCCAAAACTCCCTGAATTTAGTCACAGAATTGTAGGTCAAAGCTGAGAATGGCTTCACAGTTGTCAGAAGTACAGTTGTTTTATTACAGAATCTGGTCAGACAAGATGCTTTATTTTTGGTGAGATGTGTAGAATCAAGTGGAGTAGTTCAAAGACCATCAGAAAGTTCAAAATGAGACAATTCTTTCTCCTCGTAGTTTCAATCGTAGCATCTGGACTTAGATGCTACGATTTAAACTACAAGGATAACCATGATCTGGATGACTGAGAACATGACAATTCTTTATGTTTTTACAATTTCTGGCTCTGAGAAATGGTGTAATTGAGATGATTATGTAAACACAACATGCCTTTCAAGCCTGCCTGCAGGTTTAGGGGTTCAGAGGGGTAAAAACAATAATTTGACATTTTGGGAAATAGATTTGATTTACTTTTTTGTATAGATTAGCTGACATGATTAAATACTGTAAATCAATTTCCAAAACTAGATATAATTAGATACAGAAAAGGAATGGTTGGTTCTGTAATTTTACATTTTTAAAAGCAGAAAAAACACTTGATTTCATGTAAAATTAAGATCAGAAAATTAATTTTAACTATGCAAATTTACAGTATTTTTACAAAGTGGTTACTTTCCGTTATTTGACTGACATTTTTTGGAATCATGTACAATGTTTTTGTAAGTGGCTGCTGGTGTTACCAATACTGGAAAATAAAATGGCGGCTTTACATATTAAAGATATTTTAGTACTTAAATTTGTAATTTGCTTCTATACCTTCTCCTACAGTGGCAAGAAAAAGTATGTGAACCTTTTGGAATTTCATGGTTTTCTGCATTAATTTGAATCAGCAATTCTTGACCATGGATCCTCTGAAAGCTCTTTTTGGCAAGGCATGGTTCACATAAGTGTGTTCTTCTTGTGTGGAGCAAAAGGTTTGAGTGGTTTTTATCAGTCAAAGTAGCTGTAGTCCACACCTCCAAACTCATTTCTTAATCAGACTCCAGGTATGCTAACACCTGACTCCAATTAGCTTTTTTGAGGACATTAACTCAAGGGTTCACTTACTTTTTCCACTAGCTCTATGAGGTTTTTATGGTTGTTCTCAATAAAGACATGAAAGATCAGAAGTTTTTTGTGTTATTGTTTTAAGAATATTATATTTGTCAATACCCTTGACTTAGATGAAGATCAGATCACATTTTATGACAAATTAATGCAGAAAACCATGAAATTCTAAAAGGTTCGCATACTTTTTCTTGCCACTGTATCAGCTCTGTATTAACACAGCCTGCAGTTCAGCTGAGTTTTTGTTAGGTGACTGTTCGTCTTAACTAATGACTTCACTGTTGCGCTGAGGAACAAAGAATTTTTTGTTTCTTACAGAATCTAGTCAATGCAAACTGTGTATTTTTGTTAATTTTCAAATCAGCCATATAGAATAAAGTGATTTTGATGAAATATCATGTGTTTATGATTAGAAGTTTTCCAACAGAAAAGCGCATCACAGGTGAGTTGTTCAAGGAGCACGTTATTTTGCATGTTGTTTTCCTCATTCTTCTTAAATGTAACATGTGTGAGCTACTGGATACCATGAATTTCCCCAAGGGGATGGTTAAAGTATCTTTCTGAGCATCCTTACTTGAGTTTTTCCAGTCTGCACCATGCGTACATGCCTTCGCAGATGGCCCCAAATCCTTCATCTTTCAAGTTGTTGTTGCTCAGATTGAGCTCTATCAGAGTGCTGGTTTCAGACTTCAGAGCTTCTCCAATAAGTCCACAGCTCCGTTCAGTGAGACCACAGTGGTACATCCTGCCAAAGAGATACAAAGAGTACAAAATGTCACTGGATAACTGGCATCTATAAGCACGGCTGAATGTGTTTTTACATAAAGTGACACTCACTCCAGCTTTGTTAGCCGTGTAATGTCGAGTTTTGTAAAGAGCTCGTTGGCGCCGCTGTCTCCGACCATATTGCTGCTGAGGTCCAACACTCGGAGGTTAGAGTTCTCCTGCAGAGCTGCAGCCAGATCCCGGCAGCCCTGTTTCTCAATGTTGCACTGCGATACTCTACAATAAAAAAAGACAACATACATGACAGGATTACTAAATATGTAGAGCTTAAAAAAAGCTTTGTAACTAAGCAGTTTCAACACAATAAATGCACGGCTCAGACTAATGCGAACATACGGAACTCCTGCAAAGCTAAATCAGTTCAGACAGCCAAGACAAGTTTCTGACTATTCCTCAGTGGCACCGCAAAGACCCAGACATGAACCCAACAGAACAAATGTGGAAAAAAACAGAAGAATGAAGCTCATCAGCGCTTCCCATCCAATCTGACGGAGGAATGAGGTCAACTGTCCAGGTCTGCAAAATTTCTAGACTTACACAAAAAGACGGAAAGTTATTTTTGGTTTTTGATTATTAATAAATTGGAAAAGAAATGAATAAAAACATGTTTTCACTTTGTCATTATGGATTAATGATTATAGCTTGGTGTGGACATATTTAAAGGCAAACTCAAGCCCTACCTTTCAAGTGAGGCTTTTGATTTATATAGTAGCTAAGCCCAGTGCTTAAAGCTACCTTGACGGGTTACTGAAGGTCTAGTGACTGACGCGCTCGCTACGTACATCTGGACTGTGATTCGAAGTAAACAATGTCCGACTTTGTGAATAGTATAATTATTTTCTTTTATTTGCTCACCCATTTGAGTCCAAAAAAGTCCATTAAATTAAACCATCCACAATTCACACTTAACAATCAGTGGTGCGGCGTTGCGTTGTGTTGCGTAGCAGTCAGAAACCATTTGTGCTCCACCCCATCAAGCAACACCTGATGTAACAAAGGTTCCTACCTAAATATACACACTCACTGATGACTCACAAACCGATTACACCCTCTTGTGGACTAATTAAGTGTTCAACACACACCCACAGACATACAGTATACAACATCAAAAAGGCCATTACAATTTATTTGATGGATTTTATTTTATTACTCTTTCTAGAACCAATTTTATAGATTTTTCTATTTACTGTACCGTTTTCTTTTTCCATTTTTATAAATGTTGACTTCTATTTTGTAACTATATTTTATTTATAGATATATTTTCTATTCATTTATTTTATCTCCTATATTTATAACATGATGCTGAGGATTGGAGGTATGGTTTGTTTTGTTATATTGCATTTTTATTCCTTTCATTTGTAAAGCACTTTTGGTGAAAGTCTGATTGAAACTGAACAACCTTGCTAAAAGTAAAGGAATACTCTCGAGAGCATATCGTTAGCCTCACAGCATAATTGTCTAAGTCATATTTTAAGGTTTTCAGAAAAGCCATCTTTGTATGTAGTATCAAACATGCCTAAGTCAAAGAGATTACTTTAGCAGGTAGTGATTTTGGAATGTAACAAGCATTCTGATAGGCTGAGGGCAATAGTGCACGGTCAATCAGCAGTGTTAGGAGAGTAGAGTTAGGAAGATATCACAATTTGGCCAAAATATGACTTAGGCAATTATGCTATGAGGCTAACGATATGTAAGTTTACTTCCCAACACTTACTTCAGTGTTTTTAACGGAGCTGCTTTCAAACCTTCTGAAAGTTGGAATACTCCCTCGTCTCCTATTTCATTCTTGCTGAGATCCAACTCCTGCAGCTTCTCGGTCAGTAACAGGGCCTTTGCCAGGTCTTCACAGGACTGGAAGGTCACTCCACAGCCTTGCAGCCTGAGCGTTTTCAGCCTGCAGCTTTCGGCCAGCCCATCCGCAAGAAGCCTGACTCCGTAGGCACTGATGCTGTTGTATCCCAGGTCCAGCTCTCTCAGGCAGGACTCCTTCATGCTCAGGGCTGCTCCCAAGGCTGGACAGGATTTGTCTGTCAGGTTAGAGAATCGCAACCTGCAAGGAGATGGGAGTCCGAAAATTTGACACACCTCCGGGGAAACAGCTGGCAACATTCAATATATTAACTGATCAAGAGATGCAATGAAAAAGCCAAAACTAGCAGTTTCATCTTAAAAATCACATTTCACCTGTGAAGAATTGTCTTGTCCGTGTAATTTTTATATTATTTCATGTGCAAGCAAATACGCTGGTAAAATAAGCTACATTCTACATTAGCAGTCGCTTCAGAAAGTATTCACTTTTTGCACATTTTATTGTGTTGCATATTTAATATAAATTTTTTTTTTTTTACTCCATAACACAAAGGATACCTGAAAACAGATTTTTGTGATTTGAGTAAGGTGGCACTTTAAAACACATCTGAATGTCCAAATTCATGGTGTGTACAATAAAACTGCAACTTACATGGCTGTCTTTGATTTCACAAGAACCGGTATTAGCCTGAGGAGGTTCTCATCACATTTCTCCGACAAGGGCAACTCAAAGCGGTCTTCCAACCCGTCCAAGTTTCTGAGCCTTTCTTTCAGAACTTCCCAGTGCATCGGGAGGAATCCCGCGATCGGAGAAGAAGCGGTCTTCAGATAGGACTTCCCCTCTTTCAGGAAAGCCTGGCCGTCGTACTCCCTCAAAGAGGGAAGCAAAGGGTCGAACTGGTCCAAAAAAACGTTTTTCAGGATCATCTTCTTGGTGTAGTCAAAGAGTAAATCAGTGGGCTCCAATAGGTGACGTTCCTTGATGAGGCCAAAGATGAAACGGAGGAAGATATCCCATTTTCCCTTCGTGTCCTCCATAGTTTCGTCCACCAGACGCTGGCAGCTATCAGAGAGTAAAGGAGTCTCCAATGCTTCAATCTCATCCAGTTTAGCCGACGCAGCCAAAAACTCCTGAACGCTCAAGTGACCGAAGCGAAACACTGTGGTGTTGTGCAGGCCCGTTTCCTCTCTCAACAGAAGTGGGCACTTTTGGGAGAAAGTAGATGCCTCCTCAATGGTGATGCCCATCTCTAAAAGCTCCTCCTTATACATCACACTGCCCTCCCCCATCCGAAGCAGCGCCAGCTTTTTCAGTTTGCTGATAACATCCGATGTTTCCACCAGATTGTAAGCCAGAGTGTAAATCTGAGTCAGAGTCAAAGGTTTTATTTTAAATTGTTTATCTGCTTCGAGAGGATTATTCAGAA
The DNA here is from genome assembly GCA_900302755.1 of Chromis chromis. NCBI lineage: Eukaryota > Metazoa > Chordata > Actinopteri > Pomacentridae > Chromis > Chromis chromis. The sequence goes on from OMNN01057018.1 coordinate 5,755, forward strand.
CATTTGCCATAATGGTGCAGATTGGAGGTATTTGACAAAGGAAGTTCAGACTCCTTGATATTTTCACATGGACGATTGCTTTATAGGCCAGTTCTTCATTGTTAATAACTGCCCTGAAGTACTGCTCCATCTGTGCATCGTTGAAACCCAGCAATTCGATCTCTTTAAGCAAATGGTTTTTGGGGATTTGCCTTCCAGCTGAATATCTGGATGTTATCCATATGTGAGCATCAGGAAGCAAACTTCCCGTGATCAGACTGGTCACAAGATTATCTACTGTGGATTCTTCAGAAACGTCACTCACAGCTGGACAGGAGAAGTCTAGCATGAGATTGAACTCGTCTAGTCCGTCGAAGGCAAACCACACGCCGTCACTCTTTAGGATGCAAGCAATTAGCCCCTTCAGTTCTGGGTAAAATGTCTGGAGAAGTTCGATCAGGCTCAGTTTGTGTTTCAGCAAATTTAACTCCCAGAATTTGAGAAGAAACAGGTAGTGGATGTGGTGGTGCGCTCGGTCATCGGCCCAGTCGAGAGTGCAACTCTGCACCACTGTGGTTTTTCCCACTCCATTTGCTCCTAAAGTGAGGATGGTTCTTCTGTTGAACGAATGTCTGCATTTACATGACATAACTTCGGCGAACGGGACACATGCAGGTACAACATGTATAGGAAGGTGCGAAGCATCAACATGTCTGAACTCGTGAACGTGCAAACTTGACAATGATGGGAATTCTATGTCAAAGTTCCGACAGCAAACTCTAGGGGGGAGCAATGTTTTATTGAAATGTGCTTCTTTAAGCTTCAGGTATTTGTTCTTCAGTGTGGTTTTCAGGCAGGTTTCGAGATCCATGGCAGGTGTTCCTGAAAACATGGGACAATAGTGAGTGAAAAACGATATATAGAACCCTATGTTCAGCTGTGACAGTTTTTTTGGCTATAACTGAAAGCAAAAACTCCTAAAAAGATCTCTGTAAACTGTTATAAAGGAACACTTCAAGAGGGAAAGAAAAAGCACAGCCTTGCATACAACATTTTTAACAGTCACAGAGGACTGCTAAACTGACACGAAAATGAAACTAAAGCTTTAGAGCTTAGCATCCTCTTTAAAATACAACTTTACTGGCTATTGGTACATCACATTTAAAAAGAAAAGTCAAATTAATAATAAAAACATAAATACTTTGACCTGAATATGCATACAATATATCGAGGTAGGCAGGTCAGCATTAAGGACCTTGCCTAAGGGTCCTCACTGGATACCTGCGCCCTGACCGGGATTTGAACCACCGATCTCCCATGCCAAGATCTGGGGTGTTAGTCACTGAGCTATCCAGCTGCTATTAATATGTGATGTATAGATTTTATACATTTGTAAAATGTAGGCTAATACATTTGCTTAGTAGACATAGTAACATTTGAAGCAATGACTTTTATTATTAAAAGCAAAAATAACATAAAAAATGCAAAAGTGATTAAGTTAAGCAGCAGCAGGTACAATATGTGCATAATATATTTGATAAAAACAAAAACCTAATTCGCCCTGATAACTGGTGGTTTGCCAAGCACACACGAGAAAAGAAAACAGACATGATGGATTCTGTTTTGATAAGAATTAACTGCTTATGCTCAGTGACAAACTGCGTACACAAATTTGAAACTGTTGAACCAAAGTAACTGTAAAATATGTGATTTAACTGTGCTTTTCTCTTACATAACCGCCCTCCTAATTAAATCCCACTAAAACGTGAAGTGCAAGCAACGTTAGCTGGTTCGAAACAGACTGAAAAAACAAAATTAAATGTCGGTTTCCTGAGAAATACTGACGAGGCTGAAGTCAGCTGCAGGTTCAGCAGTTAAGGGAAAAGTTAAGGGAGAAATTAAGGGAAACTTACTTTCGATTTCCCTTTTTTTCCCCCTCACATTTTAATGGTGTAAAACTGTGTTAGACATGTTAATTTAAGACTTAATGCTGCTAGTAATCCACCTTCAAATGTGTGAGGCCGACTTGGAGGGAAGTGAACGTCGCCAAGAAGGGACATTAATAGGAGAAGAGAGCAGGAACAACAACTACCCCCAAAAAGCTGCCTCTGGAGCAGTGAAGTGTCATCATGGCAGTTTGCCGAGGACACATTAAGTACTTGAAAGCCGACCTGCAGGAGGTGTATGACTTGTCAAACGGTTATGAAGACCACATGGGAGGGGACGAGGGGAAACACGTCAAGACCAACCTAATAGTGAACTACCTGCCTCAGAGCATGTTGCAGGATGAGCTGCGGAGCCTCTACGAAGTTGCAGGCCACAGTTTAGTTTACGTATTTGTTAACCATCTTAACCCTAGTGATGCAGACAGAGCTATCAGTACAATGAATGGACTAAGGCTACAGTACAAAACTATCAAGGTTTCATATGCACGGCCCAGCTCGGATACAATAAAAAATGCTAACCTGTATATCAGCGGACTGTCCAAGTCCATGATCCAGAAGATGTGGAGGACATGTTTTCACGTTATGGCCGCATCATTAATTCCCGGGTACTTGCGGACCAAGCCACAGGTACAACAGGTGTGTCCCGTGAGGTGGCTTTTATTTGTTTTGACAAGCGGGCCGAGGCTGAGGAAGTTGTCAAAAACCTGAATGGCCAAAAGCCCCTGGGAGCCTCGGAGCCGATCACAGTGAAGTTTGCGGCCAACCCGAACCAGTTCAGATTGGTGAAACCTTTATTCTATTTGTGGAAATGCAAAACAGGGAGATTTCTGTTTCTGTTTTCAGAATCAGCTGTAACGACCAAGTACACTGTGCGCTCTGTTTCTGTCCTGCAGTGTGGCTGCTCTAAACCACACAGTGACAGTTGCACAGGACAGATTCTATATATCCACTGGTAGAATCTGGACTACATTGTCCTACAGAGACTCCGGAGTCTAGAAAACACAGTCTCTTATTTGTCCCCCCAAAAAAAAGAGATTTCACATTGTTTATCACATAATTGAAGAGGAAATTAACCAGGTAACCAAGCTATGAAGAGGTCTTGATTGTATTTTAAAAAGTAAAAATACATTTTCTGCTTTTTTGTAGTGAGAAGCTCTTCATGAACCTTCAGAAAGACAGGGTGGGACTAGGCTTATAGGCTTACTTACACTGCATTCTCACAAACAGAATAATAATCTAATAATCTAACCTTTGGGGAAATTCCTTCTCTGCATTTGACCCATCCTATTCAAAGTTAACCTTAACTATACATACTAGGAGCAGAGGGCTGCCGCAGTGCAGCGCCCGGGGAGCAGTCAAGGGTTAAGGGCCTTGCTCAAGGGCCCACAGTGGTGGTGACTGGGACAAGCGGTCGCTCTCACTTTCCCACCTCAACCTCTTGCCAGTCCAGGGGCTCAAACCGACGACCAACCGCTTACAAGTTCGCTTCACAAACCATTAGGTCACCACTGCCCCACATAAAAGTGCCCCAATAAAAGTTTTAACCAAAGTAAAAAAAAAAAAAAACTGTGGTATCTCCCTTTTTTACATTTTCACAAACAAAACACTGTCCATATTTTGGCAGTCTAAGTTTATTGATTTTATATCTGGACCTGGTCTACAGTGATCTGCCTGCAGAAAAAGCAATTAAGTCTCCCTTGTAGAAACAACTTATCCTCTGTAAAGCAACTTAGTCTAGACTTAACCTTAACCATATATAGTGGTTTTAGATCTGGACCTGAACTAATGTGGTTTACATGCAAAAAACACAGGTACCTCCCTTTATTGCAGTTCATCAAACTTCACAAATCAGAAAGGACTCTTAAGTGTCTCAGGAAAAATCTAGTAAAGGTTTGACCTATCGAAGTATAATGGCTTTAGATGTGGACCTGGTTTAATGAAGTCCAGGTGCAACAAAAGCAATGAAATCTCCCTTTTTGCATTTTCACAAACAAAGTAAGTTTCACAAATCAAAAATGGTGTTTCAAAGACTGGTAACCCCCTTAAGGATCTGGACCTGGTTTAATGGTTTATTTTTTTACATTTTAAATAGAATAAAGGTTTCACAAATTATAGATTGTGTTTTCTAGATTCCTTAGTCTCTGTAGGACACCTAGTCCAGATTAAACCAGTTTATATGAAGTGGTTTTAGATCTTGACCTGGTCTAATATGCTTTACATGCAAAAAAGCTTAAATCTAGACTTGGTTTAATGTGGCCTATGTGCAAAAGAAATCTTCATTGTTTGCATCTTAACCTATAGAATAAAACTTTCACGAATCAGAAACTACTTTTAAATAATCTCCAGCGTCTCTGGGATAATCTAGACCACATCTGCCCAGTCTATATATCATGGTTTTAGATCTGTACCTGGTGCGGATGCGGAAAAAAGGCAGTGAAACCTGTCTAGTGTGCTTGTTAACAGATAAAATAACGGTTGCACAAATTTGAAAGTGGATTTCAGACAGTATTGAGGCTTTACCCTGCATGTCTAACAAGGTTTTATATCATTAAAGTGTGGGGGGAGTTAGAGAATCCGTGGTTAAGAGCCTTAAGTGAACTTTTCTCTTAACAGCCGAAAAAGAAACTGGCTTCAGTGCTGCTAGCTAAACAAGCTAATGAGACTCAGGCTAAACATTAAATTAGCTTAAAGGCCTTTCATGCTAACATGCTTTAACCGGCTAAACGGGCGAGTTTTAGCGTCGAAGCTGCTGTGCTGTTGCTGTTAACGTGTTTATTTCGTTCCCTCATTAAAAAATGAACTACTTCCTCAGACAAACTTACCGAAAAACAACCGAGTCTTCGCGGAGAGACGCGGTAAGGAGACGGTTCACACCAGCTAGGTGAAGACCAAACCAAACAAAGATGGAGGAAAACCGTGAAAACGATTTAGGGAAAGTAAAGCGTCGCCAAAACTGCATACTTATGTGGATGTCTGGATGTGGGAGCCTCAGCTGTGGAGGACGGTGGGCGTGTGTGTCCGCCGGTCCTTCCTCCTGTGGAGCCCCAGCAGCTCCACCTAGCAGGGGCGGCTCCTGGAGGGCTTCACCGGGGGGCCCTGAGCAGCCTGGGTTGCCCACCAAAACCAAAAACATACCATAAATGAAATCCAGGAGTTCTATTATGCTGCTGTGTTTTAGCTGTTAGTTAAAAACCATGTTAATATGAAAGTTAAGAAATCACACACTGATGGAAAAATGGTGACGATTGACATACATGATCAGCCACAACGTTATGACCACTGACAGGTGAAGTGAATAACATTGATCATATTGGTACTATGTGGTGTTCTGCTGGAAAACCTTGAATTCTGCCATCCGTGTTGATGAGACTTAGACACCCAAATAAACAAGCACACTCCCTCATGCAAATGGAAATCCCAAATGTCACTGGCCTACCCCTGCAGGAAAATGCACCCCACCACATGGCAACAACATCAAACAATCTGGAACATCTTGAGGAACATGACAATGGCCCAAGATGTTGATTTGACCTCCAAACTTCCTAGACCCCATTCTGATCAAGCATCAACAGGATGCAGTGGAACAAGTTTGATTGACAGAGGCCCCACTGCACAAGCCAGAGTACCCAAAGGATCCACTGCCAACGTCCTGATGCCAGACCACAGACGACACCCTGAGAGGTCCTCTGGTCCATGCCCAATGGTTCAGAGCATTTTGCTGAGGGCACTTTGTCTTCTGTTTACTACCACATGCGAAGTGAAGCGTGACATCGGAGTTCGTAGGTCCGCGTACTAGAGCCTCAGCAGCGCTTGGCGACACTCGACGGCGCCCTGTGGGGGCATGCACGAGTATTCAGATCTCAAAATTATTAAAATAATTAGGTGTGAGGCGCTAAAAGCTAAAAATTGAGCAGTGGCGATGGATATTCGGGTCCAATTAATGACGAATATACTTG
>OMNN01057028.1:0-11460 GCA_900302755.1 Chromis chromis
GATTCTAACATCCGTGTTGATGAGACTTAGACACCCAAATAAACATTGTCCCAGAACAAGCACACTCCCTCATGCAAATGGAAATCCCAAATGTCACTGGCCTACCCCTGCAGGAAAATGCACCCCACCACATGGCAACAACATCAACCAATCAGGAACATCTTGAGGAACATGACAATGGCCCAAGATGTTGATTTGACCTCCAAACTTCCTAAACCCCATTCTGATCAAGCATCAACAGGATGCAGTGGAACAAGTTGGATTGACAGAGGCCCCACTGCACAACCAGAGTACCCAAAGGATCCACTGCCAACGTCCTGGTTCCAGACCCCATAGGACACCCTGAGAGGTCCTCTTGTCCATGCCCAATGGTTCAGAGCATTTTTGACCACATAAGGGGACCAACACAATATTAGGCAGGTGCTCAATGCGATGCCCGATCGGTGTATGTACATATGTTTTTCAGCAAATTGGTTGCTTTTGTAATAGTTAATGATGCTTTACAAAGGAAAGCATATCCAAGGGGCTGCAAAATGGGCAACATATCTGCATTAAACCACTGATAAATAAGGCTTAATAAAGAACTAATCCTGATGTTTTAATGGAACTTACTCACCTATCAAGGCGAATCTTCTTCCTTGCAATAGCTTCTTGATAACGTCTTTTTCCATCCTGTAACACATGAGAAAACCTCACAGTGAAATCCTCACAAAGGCCATTTCTTTTATGGAACATGTTGCAAAAAAACAGTCAATTTTAGCTTTACACTTTTTTGCACTCTGAGGCCTCTAAAAGGCTAAAATAGGGCACTTAGAGACTAACCACAGGCTCAGGTCGTAGTCGTGGCAGTGTGCATGGTTTCCTGTCACTGTCCAGCACCTCAAAGGTCATAAAGGCACTATTTATATGGCGCAGAGGCTCTCCACCCTGGTAGGCCTCGGCACACACTCCCACCTCCATGCTGGAACACACCACGTAGGCAGACATGTGGGTTCACACAAAGACCCACACGCAGAACAACCTGTACAATATGAACCTTAATATTTACTGTATTTTTTGTCATACTGTGGAGGCTCACCTGTGCTTGAAGGCGTTGTTAACAATAGCTTTCAGTACCAGACGGTCTCCAATGTGAGACGGGCCTCGAAAATGGAACATGTCAATGGTCCTCAGGGTCGGATGAGCGTTACACAAGCGGCTAGGTAAAAATAAAAATAGAAAACAGCAGGGTGTTTGTTGCTTGTTTGACCTCACAGCTTCTTAGAAACAAAGAAACACTTTGTTATCTTTTGCAAACTCACATTTTCACCGTCTTTCTGAGAATTAGATGAGAAGATTGATACCAGTCGCATATCTGTGAAGTCAATATGAAGCCACAGCAAACAGTCAGTTAGCTTCACGCTTCCTGGTGTCTCTGGTGGTAAACTCCTGATAACACGTTCACCATTAGTGGCAAACATGTCACTTTGTGTTTTCCATACATAGCAATACTGGCAATAATCAGAATTATAGTTTTACAGGTTTCTGGCAGAGAGTGGTGCAGCTTTGGCAAAGGTGCTGCAGGTTTGCATCAAGGTCATCTTTTCATTTGCAAATTAGATTTGTGGAGAACTTGCAGTGGACTTCTGGCTCACATTGTGGAAAACTTCATCCATTAGCTAATCGTCTTTAACCTTCAGGGGGTCCTGGAGGAGGCTGGATTGTATCCCAGCTGACACTGACCCAGACACAGCACTGGTCATCAGTCCATTGCAGAGCTAACACAGACACCTTCACACCTGTGGCCAACTTAGAATCCCTGTTTAACCTACCATGCATGTCTTTGGACTGTGGGAGGAAGTTAGAGCAAATCAGTGGAGGCACAAGAACATCCAACCAAACCCACAAATCCCCAGCCTGGTAGTTGTGAGGCGGCATTACCAACCACTGTGAAATACTAAGAAAATCACTCCGAAGAGATTATTAAAACTCCATGAAGTACGAATTTGCTGCAAACCTGCCAAAAGCTTTCCACAAAGTGAGCCAGAGGTCCACTGCCATTGTAATTTGCAAATGAAAATATGACCTTGATGCACATTTGTGGCGACAAAATGCCTGAAATGCTTTTTAATGGAAAACACAAACTGAAATATTTGCCACTAATGGCAAATTTGTGACCAGAAGGTTAATAGAAGTTTTGCACTACCAAAAGTGAACATGTTTGCAAGTAGTGGCCAAGATTTCAAGATTGGCAGAATGTTGCTGGAACTTTGCCACCAGTGGCCAACATTTTTAGCAAATGATGTCTTTGCTGGGCTGCACGGTGGCTCGGTTGTTAGCACCGTCGACTCACAGCTAGAAGATCCCCAGTTCGTATCCCTGCCTTCCTGGGATCTTTCTGTGTGGAGTTTGCATGTTCTCCCTGTGCAGTGTGGGTTTTCATCGGGTTCTCTGGCTTCCTCCCACAGTCCAAAAACATGCTGAGGTTAATTGGTGATTCTGTCTCTATGTGTAGCCCTGTGATAGACTAACAACCAGTCCAGGATGTACCTTGCCTTCACCCAAAGTCAGCTTAGATAGGCTCCAGTGACCCTTCAGAAGATTAAGCGGTGGATGGACGTTGCTGGCAATCTAATAGTGAATTGTTGGTATTAAACAAACAAGACATAAAGTTTTGATCAGGTAAATGCTTAGCTGTTCCCCAGTTTTCAGTCTTTCTGTAAGGGTAAGTTAACCAGCTGCTAACTGTAGCTTCACATTTACCACAGAGATATAGTATCAACCTTCTCAGCTACCTCTTAGCATCAAACTTCCTTTAAAGCTAGTGTAACTGCTGTTTAGACTGTGAAAACGTAAATCCTAGATGCACACCTTGCTGCGATTGTCGCCACGTTCTCCATCCAGGCCATGATCTGGCCCCCAAACGTGCTGACTTGGTGGTTGGCGTGAGGCGGCAGCACCAGCTCCACGCTCTCGACTCGTGTCCGCTCAGCCGGCACGGCGTCCTGATACTCCTGACATTCTCCTGGTGGGAGAGCAACAAAAACAAGGAGCTTTAATCAATCTGATCTTAAAGTGCGGTGCGCTGTGAAGCCTCGTCTCTGTGTACCCAGCTGAGCCGTGCTGCTGCTCAGTAGGTCTGTGATAATCTCAGCGTGGATGAGCCTCATCCTCCTCCGCTCGGCGGCCAGGCTGTACTCCATCTGCTCCATTTGTGTGTGAGGAATCACCTGCTTCAGCTGTACCTGTGAGCACACAAACCCAGGAGATGTGGAACCGGTTTTATTATAGCGCCTTTATGCAAATGTTGGTGCTTTCTCTTTACCTTCCCAGCTTCAGTTCGTCTGGCAACGAAGGTGGCGAAGGCGTGGCAAACCTTCCACTGCCTGTCAGTGTAAAGGTCCTCACACGACACCAATATGCCCACCTGAAATTTTAAAAAATCATCACATTCAATACATTTTTTTGTGAAATTATATGAAGATTCACTGTGGAGGAGTCACAAAACAACATCCACCAACCTCCATACTGGACGTAAAGGCTCTGTTGACCTTCGCTATGATGTTGACCACCTTCCCCACCCTGCAGGAGACACACACACACATCTTTCTCTTTACTGTCAACATACAGCAGTGATTGTACTCAACACAACCTGAGCAGCAAGACAAGCATGACCATCAATATCCACATTTTTGCTCTCTATAATTGAAATGTAGATGACTAACATTCTCACGAAGGCCCACAAACTATTTTAAAAAGTTTACAGGACCAATGCATGAATTCCTTTTTTGATAAATGCATTTATTTCATACATGAGATGTTTTTGTAGCAGAAAACTAACTTTTCAGTAGCATTTGTCCTTCAAGCTTTGGTAAAATGTGACTTCAACCCTTTCTCTTCTCCTATACTGTCACTTCATATAGCCAATACTTCAAGTTAATACTTTACCCTATGGTGTGTTCAAAAGTGATGTCGTCCACCGATGCAGTGATACACGAGCAACCTGCATGTCTTTCAGCTGGCAGAGGAGAGTTTACACGTAAAATATTAGTTAATGCATCACAACTTATCTGCAAAACAAGAACATAATACACTTACAATCTGTAAATATACTTAAATATATCAGTTTAAACAAAGAATCCATTAAACAGAAAACATCAAGCCTGATTTTAGTCGCAGCAGCAAAACTTATCAATACATTTGCGTTGTCTTTTCTTATTTGAATATGAAAGGGGGCAAATTTGATCTAGCATTAGCTGAGGTTTATATGCATTTTTCCCCACTGTTACTGTATAAAAGTGGAGCACACAAATGAATCATAAACAACTGCTTGACAAAAAAAATACCCCAGTTTGAACGTCACAGTTTTTATGGATGTAGATAAGACAATCACAGCTGAGAGTCAAGGTGCAACTTCAGGGGTCAAACCTGAGGCCAGAGCAATTAAGGTCACGACTTAATCAGGTAAACAACTACAATAACTGAAACACAGTATACAACAAAATAACATCAAATTGTAAATTGCATTTTAAGTATTTTATGCTTTTAAAGATGCAGAAGCTTAAACATGGGTCTATGCAGCTCTTTTTGCACTTGGACTTTAAGGACTTTTGCAAAATGAACGCTGGAAAGCTGAACTCTCACTGTAAAGCATCTGAAAAGCCAACTTTCTGGACCTGAGTACCTTCTAATGCACTTTGTATTTATTTATTATGCACTGAAAGAAATTCTATTCTGTTCTGTTTACTACAGAAATGCCACAAACCTTCTGATACCAGGGTTTCATATCTCTGTGAATATGCAGTGGACTGTGGTTAAAGATACACTGCACCATAATCTACACGTGTACATGCGTTTCTGTACATCAAACCTAGCTGAGCAGGGAATGTATGGAGCTGTGCAGTGATGACAGAACAAAGAAAGGTGTACAAAGTTGATCAGAATTGAATTCATACCATACATATGCCTGCATTCTGACTAATGTTGCAACCATGGTGCATGTTCAGGGTTGCAGATGCATACAAAGCAGTTATATTACATCATGAGTGACTTGCCATAAAGCTGGGTTTAGATGGTAAAAGCAATTTCTTAGTTTTTGTATGAGGTTTCAATATGAACTTGCCAGGAGCTGCTTTGGATAAGAGCAAATGCAGGACGTTTTCTGACCCTTTCCTACCAGATAAGCAGGCCGTGGAGTCCATCCACTTCAGCAGCTGTCCGACGCTCAGCTCCCCGCAGTGGTTAGCGTGGCAGGGCAGCACGATTTGACTCATCTGCACCTCGGTGGGGTTTCTGTACACTTCCCCGCTCTCCTGGATGAACAGAGGGTCCAGCGTGGCGTCGGCATCGTTCTGCTCAGTCGTCATAACTCACAACTATATGGAAAGACAGGGAAATGAGTTACAGATAAACCGAGACACTGTATACGGTAATTTGCATCCCTGTACTAGAGGACAAATGTAATGATTATACAACTGTAGCAATATTTAAATGAAAACTACATACATTACAGTGAATGTTTCCATTCTTGTTCAATACAAATATATATATTCACATATACAACGATCAGCCACAACATTCTGACCACTGACAGGTGAAGTGAATAACATTGATCATATTGGTACTATGTGGTGTTCTGCTGGAAAACCTTGGATTTTAACATCCGTGTTGATGAGACTTAGACACCCAGATAAACATTGTCCCAGAACAAGCACACTCCCTCATGCAAATGGAAATCCCAAATGTCACTGGCCTACCCCTTGCAGGAAAATGCACCCCACCACATGGCAAAACATCAACAATCAGGAACATCTTGAGGAACATGACAATGGCCCAAGATGTTGATTTGACCTCCAAACTTCCTAGACCCCATTCTGATCAAGCATCAACAGGATGGAGTGGAAAAGCATGTTCAAAATAATTTTGTTTAATTTCTTTATTCAGTGGGCATAGACTCTTTAGTGTTTGGGTTCTATGTTAGCAGTGTACCTAATTACAGTACAAAGTCATATAGCTTGTATAGCTAATATGCACACTTCAATAATAATTTATGAATCGCAATTTTTTTCAGTATTGAACAATATTGTTGCACATTGCCTAACTGCTTTCTATGTTGACTGTGTTTTTTCCTTCATTGCATTTGACCTTTTAACCCTGCGCATGTAACATTTAAAAGCAGAACATACACATGTAATAATATGAATAGTTTATAACACTATATTTCACTTGTAAGTGTTAATTCTCATCTTTCTTTTCTCTCATTTGTCTTTTTCTCTCTAGACTCTGGTCAAGTTGAATCCTAAACTCCAGCCAATGGTTGACATGATCAAAGCGAACAGGGCCAAATGGGAGGAACTGAACAGGAAGAGACAACGTGGCCAGAGTGTTTCTGCGCCCGCGAGCCCCTGCAGTGGCGACAGCACAGAAACCAGCGGCTGCACTGTGGCCAAAACTGGCAGCACCCCCTGCTGCAGTGGCGACGCCGATGGCACGCCGTCCAAAGCTGCTAGTTAGCTTCTGCTTCCGAGCTGATCTCTTTGGCTTGTTTCCTCCTAAGTGCGGCCTGCGACAGAGGCAGTGCAGTGCATGCAGAGGTTCTTGGGCTCTGCTCCTCTTTGCTTTTGCTGCTCGAGATGAGCTTTAGACTTGAGTGTGGCGCTATCATACAGGTTTTTCTGCTCCCTTCAGTGTCCCCGTGCTGAAGGCTGACGGAGCTGTGTTTGGCAAGCTTGTTGGAGCAGCTACAAATCAGCTGATGACAGAAAGGAAACTCAAACCACTGTGTCATGTCAACCAGTGAGCTAACACTAACTATTCTGGGCATTGCACAGATTTCTTTTCGGCACAAGGCATGGAGAATATTGAAGAGGAATGTTTGTCTCTGCTGTGGTTTGTTTTGCTCTCATTACCTCCTTGTTGCTCGCATTTTTTTTGTCCGGGGTAACGGAGATATTTTTTTGTAAATCTGTACATAGGCTATTGAGTTATTTACAAGTGCTGTTTGATAACTGTACGGTTCAGATTGGATTGTAATGTGGCTGTGGAGTTTCTGAAGGATAAAAGGGTGCAGGAACAGCAGGACCTGTGATGGTGCTTGCAATGCAAATTGAATTCTCTGCTCCCTCCCTTCCTGTGCCTTGTTTTAAGATCCTACTGAAAAATGCATGGCCTCCTCGCTGAGGTTCTTAGATAGTATGGAAATCCACATTGAACCATGCTGTATTTTTGCCATAATTTATAAAACCAATGACTGCAGTTATGTCTTGACCCCATGTTAGCTACAAAACACTATATATACATATATATATATATACATATGGAAATATATTTTGCCCAATTTTATAAACACAGGGTCTCACTCGTCACACAAAAACACACACAATGTGCCTTGATGAAGTTGTTCTGATGAATCTCTGCAGGAAAAGTCCTCTCATCTACTGATTCAACACTGACAGCTGGAACCGAAAACAAAATGTCACATTTGATATCAAAAGCAATAGTTGGACATTTTTAGAACCTACGCTTTTTGTGTCACGGCAGGAGAGTTTTATAAGAAGATCCATGCCACTCTCATGATTATCTGTCGGCAGCTGGGTGGCTTTATTTAGCGTAAAGACTGGAAATAGTGAGAAGCAGCTCAGGTGGTTCTGTCCACAAGTGACAACAATGACCTAGTAGATCTCTCTGAAGCTCAATCTGTACAGAAACCTAAAAGTTAAATCAACAATGTGCCGTCTTACAGGTGGTTACAAACTGAGCTGTTTCCTGATACCGGTACTTAAGTAAAGCAAGAAATAGTCTGAGCTGACACACCTCAGTTCTTAGTGAACTTTAGAGGTGTCAGTAGGTGGATTCTGTTACGTTTGGACAGTCAGGAGAGCTGCTTCTCACTGTTTCCAGCCTTTATACAAAGTTAAGGCAACCAGCCGCCGACTGCTTTCCATCAAGAAGCAATTAAGTGTATTTTCTAAAATGTCAAACTTTTGCTTTAATCTAACTTCTGGCCTTTTCTCAAAGCTCACAAATGCTACACAGTATGACAGCTTTTATAATCTCCAGAAGACTGAGACACTGAAATTTGTAGTACTGAAGTGCCCATGTAGTCACAAGCTTTTATTTTGATATTATAATTAGTATTATAAGTATTAGTTTTTTTTTTGTTTTTTTTTTTGGGGTGGGGGTATGAATTATGAATTGTGTTGTAGCTTTGTTAATTGGAGTTGAAAATGTGACTGTGCACATTGTGTGGCATGGATCTGTGTGCTCTTCTGTATTTTGGTTGAAGAAGCTCAACTGAAGTCAACCAGAAAACTTTTTTTGACTTGCATGTTTTATGCAGTATTAAGTCCAACCACTTGCTAAGGATGTAGCAAACAAGAGAGCCAACAAATACCTCGTATTTCCATCAGTAAACACTTTATCTCATCGGAAATGCATGACTTAAATTCTATTGCATCATGTTACGTGATTTACTTATGAATATCGCTGTTCTATTTTTTTATTAGGTCTCCAGATGTGGCCAACTCCTACTTGTCTTTTTTGCAATGTAACGTGCTTCTTGTGTTTCTTCTTTCCTCTCCCAGTTTGGACTCTGGATTTATTCACGGTGGGCTAAACTGAAAGAAACCTAAGGCATGAAAAGGCAAATGTGCAATGTTTCTGTTCAGAGTTTAAATAAAAAGATGCTGCTACGTGTGCTCTGGTTTACACTGGCATGAAACCCTACTGTGGTGAGAAATTTTGAAGTACATTTACCAAGTACTGTACTTGGGTACCTGTACTATTATTGAGAATTTCCATTTTAATGTGCTTTTTCTTCCAGTGTACTACATTGCAGAGAGAAATATTGTACTTTCTACACCACTACATTTATCTGACAGCTTTAGTTACTTTTTAGATGAAGATTTCACACACTGTATATGTAACAAGCTTTTAAAATACAACACATTGTTAAAGATTGAAATAGTGGTTTGAAAACTTTTAGGCTTCTGACAAAAGGAACTGTGTTGTTGGGGTCACATTTCAGCTCCAAATAGTGATTTTTTCCTAAAAAAAACAACAACCAAAAAACTAAAATCATTATCACATAAACGTTTAAATGATCCAACATCCAAAGACCAGAGGAAAAACTCCCACAACTAAAAACAGATTTGTGTGCCGGAACTTTGTTTTTTCTTCTTTCCTCTCCCATTAATCTCACAACTCCTCACATTTATCTACTGTCCCTGTGTATAAAACTATATATAAAATAGGTGAAACCAGCTCCACCTGCAGCCGCTACAACAATAACATGCTGCTGACACACTGATGCTTCAGTATTAATAATCAAATGATGTCATTATGATAATAATATATAATTTACTTCAGTGCTTAAACTACATTTTGCTGCTAATATCTATTAAGACATAACTTTCATGCAGGACTTTCACTTGTAATGGAGTATTTTTACATTGCTATATTGGTACTTTTACCTAAATAAGGAATCTGAATACTTCTTTCGGCCACTTCTCCCAAGTACTGCACTCAAGTACAAATTTGAGGTATTTCTACTTTGAGTATTTCTATTTTAAACTGATCTATACTTTTGGTTTGCTACAATTAAAAGGGACATATTTTTACACCATATTTGACATCTTTCGTAACCAGTATTAAGTTATGATAAACTGTCACGAACTATCTCATAAAGCAGTAAAATATTGTTTATACATTGATGCATTTGCAGTAATAATCCAACAGCGTAAGAGGGCTTTTACTGCATTAAGAGTACTTTTACCATTAGTGATTCAAGCGTTTTTCTAACTTACATATTTAAATGACTTTACTTTAGTGACTTTTAATTATAAATGAGTATTTTTACATTCCACCAGTGCTACTTTTACTTAAAAAAAACTTAATTCTACCTCCATCACTGACTTTGCCACCCAGTTTATACTGTGTTTCTCCCAGTGCAGTGCTGACCTCTAGTGGACAAATGTGTCTTTACACACCAACTGCATCTGAATGAAACACTGCAGACACAAGTACATTTCATTGAGATATATTTTAAATAATGAAAAGGGGAAATTGCATGACACCCGTCAGATTAGTGAGATTAGAAGGACAAATAAATTAAATTTTTTTTTTAAAGAATTATCTGCAAATGAACTAATCTGATCCATATAAGATGAACGCAACAGTCATTAATCACAAATAATGTTTCATTTCAAATCCCTCCGCTTTATCTACATCTGACGTATGCATTCGCACAATCCTGGTATTAAACTACAGTGCAATAGCTGCAGTGTGTTTTTGCGTTCAAAGCTGAGCTCTATTGCTGTTGATAGGTGGTGGTGACGTCAGCAAGGCAGTGTGTGGGTGGCTGTGTGGGTGAAGATGACTCCCAAATGAGCCTGTGTGTGTACAAAAAAAAAGCCTGTCAGGAAGCAAAAGACAGCCTCTGTTAAACTCGACTGTGGTGAATTACCTTGAGCTCTGTATAGTGCAGGTAGAGGCAGAGCAAACACAAAACCTGCTCTCAGGCTCTCGTTGACCTTCGCAGCTCCGCCTGACAGTATAAATAAAGACTACTACTCATGAGCTAAATTGGAGGTGATGTATGAGACAGAGAGATTTCTGCTCTCTGAACGGTGTTACTAAAAAGAAGAAATCCACATGTGGGATGTTTTAGTTCAATTTATTGCACAAACAGCATTGACAAAATGTACTGAGATGTTACTATGTTGTTAGGAGAAGTGGAAAATTGACAAAAAAAAGAGGATACAGCCATAACATTCAAAAGCTCTCGCATATTTTTGACACATGGGGGGGAAATTTCAGGTCCCAAATGAGTCCTTTTATTTGGAAGGAGAGTATTTTTTAATTAAAAGGACATAGTGGTCCTGGAAAACTTGAAGCAAAGGAAGAAAAAACAGGACAGTTCAACTCCAAAATGAGCGGCTAGATGGGTCAAATCCTGTATCAAAATGTAACACATTAAAGTATCCGTTCCAAAAACCTTTTACACAATAGAGATACGCCTAAGCTATTCAAGGAGATGAGGAACTTTGGGGAAAATTTTACAATTATCTAGCGGAGGAAGTGTTTTAGCACAAGTAACAGTCACAAATATCTACATTTGAGAACTCTCAATACGGTTATCTTTGCATATGCTGATTAAAAAATAAAGTTTATGAGTGTAGTGGTTGTGATGTGTTTTCAGTATGTTTGCACGATCTGATGAATTGAGTCTTTGGTACGACGTGAGCACCGGGATCCAGAGGCCTTAAAATTGCAAACACGGTCACACTGAAACAGGCATGATCGAAATGGCTCACCCCCCCCCCACTTCACTTTCTCAGCAACAAACCATGTTAAGGTAAACGCTTTCAGTACAAAAACACACATGGAATATCTCTCGTAATCACACTGCACTTCTAAGGGTCGGCGTAAAATTTAGTGGAGCAGAACGGGGGTTTAGTAGAACACACACACACACACACACAC